>JAVJIF010007169.1:0-240680 GCA_038442645.1 Agave tequilana
AAATATCGAGGTACGCCTCCTCATGTTAATTCCATGTTATGGATTGCGAATCTTGCTAGATACGAAATTTGTTCATTGTGGGACGCTCGTATCTTAATATAAGATGGATCCTTCCACGTCTTAATTTTAATCAAAATACAGTTTAGATAATTTCAAAGTCTAATTAATACACAAAAGAAGTACTATAATTTTGTTCACAAAGTTCAATCCAGTGGATTTTTTATTTACTTATTTCAACAACAAGTACAATGCACTTTATTTATAACCTAGAGAAATGTCAAAGCATCACTTGATCCCTTGCCAGCTCCCACACTATAGAAAAATTCCTATAAAGACAACAAACAACCATGCAACAGTCCACGTACAAAACACACAAGAAACCCTAACACCACTATTAGTCTTAATGCCACCACCTCCTCCCTCAGAGCCTCCCACGGCCACCGCAGGAGCAAAGGTGAGCTTCCTGGCCCCGAGATCATACCCAACCTGCAGATTCTGCTGCGCAATATTCCCAAATATCCGAACTCCACCGACATCGCCGCTCGACACGATCGCCATGCACAGGATCCCATCCTCCACCTCCACAAAGACGTTCTCCGGCGGCAGCTTCACCGGCGCACCGCCGGCGAACTGAAACGTCAGCTCCGGCAGCTCGATTTCCATACCCAGATCAACTGGGGCTTCACGTCGAAGCACAGATTGAACGGATCAAAAGGCGGCGGCACCAGCGGGTATAGTATTAGGGCTTCTATCACCTTTGTGATCAAAGGCTCCATCATCGAGCTGTCGAGGATCGTCAATGTCGTGCCGGAATCGATGATGATGTCTCCTTGGCCGGTGCCAGCCTTCTCGCCTCCGACGCGGATGTCTTCGAGAGAGAGCGTGTAGAAAGTAGGGCTCAGGCCGGTGACCATCGGAGTGGTAACGGCGCCCGGGCCGGTCACGTTAGCCTTTTCGCCGAAATTCAAGAGACTGGCCGAGTTCTCGTTATCAGATGGAGGAATCAAGCAGTAGGAGAACTTGTTGCCGATGGAAGAGCCCAGTTGAGAGACGAGCGATAATGGCCCGCCGCCGAGCCCAACCAGGGCCGGGCCGTCCCGGAGAAGTTCCCTGTAGTCTGATGAGCGCAGCCGAAGAGAATTTTGGTCATCGACGCGTTTTTTGAACCCTCGGAATCGAATGTAAAAGTCTCCGTCGATAAAATGCCGGAGGTTGCAGACTCATCGGCGTATTTATAGTTGTACTGGCAGAGAGAGCCGGTGCTGCTGCAGTTGCCTTGAACGCTCGAGCAGCTGCTAGCAGTGCACGAGACAGTGCCGTAACTTGACGAGCTCTTCGGGTCGAAGATCGGGCCGTTTTGATTGTAGCAGTGAGTGCAGGGCTTGCACTGAGTCCAGGTGAGGTCGCTGCCTGTGTCGGCGATGCCTAGGATCTCCAATGGCGGCGTGCCGACTCTGATGGTCATCAAGTATTCGAAACTGTTGCTGTCAGGTATGACTCGAGACCCGGTAGGAACCGGCGAGCTGTCGGCGGCAGCGATGGTCAATGCGCGGAAGGATTCGGCACGGGCCCCGAACGTTGAGCGGCGGCGCGGACACGGCCGAAGCTCGAGAGGGAAGGGTTGTAGAAAGGAGAGCTGGGGGAGTCTCTGTGGATGAGACCAATGCTGAAGCCTCCGCTGCTGCGAACGGAGAGAGGGAGAGCAGTGGAGAGGAGGAGAAGAAAGAAGAAGAGAATGGGAGACGCCATGGTGTTTGATTTGGTGGGGGGGTGGTGGTGGTGGTGATTAAATTTGAGAGTGAACATATTTCTAGGTTGAAGTATTGATGAGGACATAGAGAGACGAAGATAAAATATTAGACTTAGCCGGCAAATTCTTGTTTGACGTTTTTTTTCCCCTGAAGTCAGCATCGCCATGTTACATTGAGAGCAACGATAACCAAAAAAACAACGATGCATTCAGAGCAGGTATTTTGCAGTGTTTGTTCTATTTTTTTTTTCCCCCTTTTTAATGAATAACTATTGGTATTGTAGAGGTTACGAGTCCGACAGTTATATGGACGTTGTTGGACTAAAATTAAATAGTCTTATATAGTTTAAAAGGATTTAGTTACAGTTGGGACATGAATATTAGCGGATAGTACTGATCGAATATTAATAACAGGAAAGAAAAAATAGTCTGCAGAAACATAGAGAATAATATGTTCTTCAGTGTTTCAAATAGTAAAACAACAAATTTTTAGCAAATGCAAATGGTAAACTGTGATTTTGCACGGAGAATTAGTGAGTAAAAAGCAGTTGATTATTAGACATGCTGGCAAAGCTCAAATCAGTAAAAAGAATTTAGAATAAAAAATAAAATAACCAAATGCATGAAACATAGAGAAGCGTCCACTGAGCCCTTGTTTGTTTTCTTGGAAGAGAGAACAAGAGGGGCTCTCTTCCCTCTTCTGGTGTTTATTTCCAGAAGGAAGAGAGGGTTTTTTTTTCTTTTCTTTTCTTTTCGGCCCAACTCTTTGGTGTTTGTTTTCAGAACGAAGGACTCTTTGTCCAGCTCAGCGCTGAGCTGGACAAAGAGAGGAGAGTTTTCTATAGAGGTGAGAACCGTCAGGATCAAGGCACTTTAATTGTTTGTTTATTCTTTTTTTTCTTTTCAAATGTGGAGATAGAGACCTTTCAGACCTGATCATCGCCTCTCCTACTTCTTCCCATCATCCATCTCCTTCCTGTGCCCTCTCATGTCATCTATCTCCTCGTGCCGACCGGGGTAGGAATCGATCTTGTGCCCCAATCTTCGATTCCATCTTGGATCTCTTGAGTTCAATCTCCTCGGGTTCGATCTCCTCGCAACAGTCGCTCGTGGGTTTGATCTGCTCCATGTTGATCGGATTAAACCACCTTCTCCCTCTAGGCAGCGCTCTTGTCGCGTCGGCCGGAAGTGGGATCGATCTTGTCCCACCATCTCCTATTCCATCTCGGATCTCTTGGGTTCGATCCCTTGGGTTTGATTTCCTAACAGCGGCCGCTCGTGGATTCGATCTGCTCCCTGCTGCTCGAATTCGATCGCCTTCCTCCCTTTTGCCCCGATTTCATCATGCCAACCGGAGTTGGAATCAATTCAAATTAATCTTGTTCCCCGTCTTCAATTTCAACTTGGCTCTCTTGAGTTCGATTCGCTCGAGACGGACCCTCATGGATTTGCGGCTCTGCTATTATGTTGTTGTGCTATTGATGTTGTTGTTGTTATGTTGTCGTTGTTGTGACTATAGCGAGCAGTGGCCGCTCCGCGATAATCAACAGCAGCAGTATAACAGACAGGGGTACTCTCACCTGGAATGTTCACACTATTAGCTTTTTCTTTTTCAATGTGCAACCAAACACAAAAAATTGTTTGAAAAAGAAAAAAAATCTCTTCTTTCAAATGTGACAAAACAAACATCAAATCAAAAAAGAGAAGAGACATCCTCGATTCATTTTTTTCTTCATCACCTTTCTTCTTTCTTCCCCCATTTTCAAAAATCCAAACAAGCCTTGATTGGGGGTGGGGTTCACAGATTAGCTTTTGTTTCAGAAGGAAAACAAGCTTCAGCGCATAGCAAATGCAAACGCCAAACTACAGTGCTATTTGCACAAAGAACAGCTAAAAGCAATCAATTGATTATTAAGTCATGTCAGCAAAGCTCAAATCAGTAAAGAGATTGAAGGGGAAAACAAATGCAAGTTCATTTCACTCGAGTTGCTGAAATTGAGAGAAAAGAGAAGTATAGATAGGTATTTGTACAAGCACAGGTGATCTAAATATCTTCACTCTTGTGCATCCTAATATATAATGAGAAGAAAAAGAATACACATAATGAGATAGACTTGTGTCATTCCGGAAGGATTCGTTGCCGAATCTTTCCCACTCAATTACAACTCTACGACATCCGAATGTAAGATTCAGTTCGTTAAAGTTGATCAACATTATTTAAGTAACTAAAAATTAAAAATTATGTATTTTAAATACTTTTTTCCCATCCATCAAGTAGACACAAAATAGATGACTGAAATAGTGAGTTGATTAGTTTAATAATGTAAAATATTTGAAATCTAACAAAAATTGGTGTGAAAATTTTTAAGTGTTTAGATCATGTTGAAATAGTCGGATCGAGAATTTATATGTCTAAAGACGTAAATCTAAGTAATATGTTATTTTTGGCCGTCCATTTTGCGCCTATTTGATGGATGGGTAAAAAAATATTCAAAATATATGATTTTTGAATATTCAATCTCCTCGGGTTCGATCTCCTCGAGACAGCGCTCATAGGTTCGATCTGCTCCATGTTGCTCGAATTCGACCGCTTTCACCTCTAGGCCGCGATCTTGTCGCGCCGACCGGAGGTGAAATTGATCTTGTCCTACCGTCTCTTATTCCATCTCAGATCCCTTGGATTCGATCTCTTTGGTTTGATCTCCTCGCAGCGGCCGCTCGTGGGTTGATTTGCTCCCTGTTGCTTAGATTCAATCGCCTTCCTCCCTCTTGGCGCCGATCTCATCACGCCGACCGAAGTTGAAATCGATCTTATCCCCCGTCTTCAATTCTATCTCAGCTCTCTTGAGTTCGATCACTTGGGTTCAATTTGCTCGCGGCGTATGCTAGTGGATTCGCCGCTGCTGTTGTTATATTATTGTACTATTGTCGTTGTTGTTGTTATGTTGCCACTACTGCGACTGTAGCACCCAGGCCGCTCCGCGACGACAATTAACAGCAGCATAACAAACAGGGGTACTCTCATTTAGAGTGTTCACACTATTAGCTCTCTTTTTTTCAATGTACACCAAACACAAATTTGTTAGAAAGAGAAGGAACTCTTCTTTCTTTTAATTTGATGTTTGTTTTCTCTTCTTCTTTCAAATGTGAGAAAACAAACATCAAATTAAAAAAGAAAGAAGAGATCTCTTCCTCTGTTCATTTTTTTTCTTCATCACCTTTCTTCCTTCTTCCCCCACTTCTAAAAATCCAAACAGGCCCTGATTGGAGGTGGGAGTTCATGGATTAGCTTTTGCTTTAGAGAGAACTAATTCCATTTTGCTCACCGCTTGACTCGTTCACCGCGATCACCGTGGCCTGGGAGCCATTCGTTCGGGTGAGGCCACTGGGTCCCACCCAGAGGCCCACGGGAATCAACGGCCCAGATGGGCACGGTGGTGACGAAAAACGCGGTGAGCAAAAAAAATTTCCCGAGAGAACAAACAAGCTTCAGCGCATAGCAAACACAAACGCAAAACTACAGCGCTATTTGCACAAAGAACTGCTAAAAGCAATCAATTGATTATTAAGACATGTCAGCAAAGCTCAAATCAGCAAAGAGATTGTAGGGGAAAACAAATGCAAGTCAGTTTCACTCCAGTTGCTGAAATTGAGAGAAAAGAAGAAGAATAAATAGGTATTTGTACAAACACAGGTGAATTTATCTAAATATAACTTCGCTCTTGTGCATCCTAGCATATAATGAGAGGAACAAAGAATACACATAATGAGAGACTTTTGTGATTCCGGAAGAATTCGATGCCGTATTCTTCCCACTCAAATACAACCTTACAACATCTGAATGCAACATCCAATCCGTTAAAGTTGATCTACATTATTTAAGTAACTAAATATTAAAAATCATATATTTTGAATACTTTTACTCATCCATCAAGTAGGCGTAAAATAGACAGCCGAAATAGTGAGTTGATAAATTTAACAGTGTAAAATATTTGAAATTTAACAAAAATTAGTATGAGAAATTCTAAATGTTTAAATCATGTTAAAATGGTCAGATCGAGAATTTATGTCTCAAGACGTAAATCTAAATAATATATTATTTCGGACCGTTAATTTTGCGTCAACTTGATGGATAGATACAAAGTATTCAAAATACATGATTTTTAATTTTTAGTTACTTGAAATAATGTAAATCAACTTCAACAGAATAGATCTTGCATTCCGAAGTCGCAGGGTTGTATATGAGTGGTAAAGGTTCGGCCTCGAATCCTCACAAGTCTATCTACAGATAATTATCAAAATGAGCTCCTATAATTATTAGGTAATGAACAAATGGTGGTGAACTGCGATCTTGTGTGACAGATAACAGGGAAAGAATTATAGAGAAAAGGAGAAAAAGATTAAATACGTTGCACTCTGACAGCAGTTAGCTTTCATTTACAACCACTTCTGCAAGAAAGAATAAATGAAATGAACAGAAGTGTACATGAAGAAAGAGCAGCAGAATGCACGTCAGAGATGTATGAAGCTTAATTCCCACATGAGCAAACCATTAATAGAAAACAATATAAAGATGTAAATTATTTAGCTCAGTCCGAATTCGAGTCATAAAAATCACTTGGGCACGGGGTCATCACCTCTGACTCCAATATCTGAACCACTCTGTGCATTGTTGGCCGTTCCTCAGGAATGGAGGACACACATTGAATTGCAACTGAAAGCAAAGCATCGAGGCTTTCACTCTGTACTCCCTCGCAGTCAGGATCAATTATTTCTCTTTGACGGTTCTCCACGACTAAAAAATTCAACTGCAAGATAGATAAATGATTCGTGATCAAAAAGCAAGGAAAAACTTTTGCTAACAGACTTGCGATCATGAAGTCCAAGAGTTTCCAGCAGACTGTATATATTAAGATTGTATCACCAATAAGCATCGAATGAGGGCATGCTATTCTTCCTCTTTAGTACATATATGGGGCATCAAGCACCACTAAGAAATCAATAAAAGGGCAAACAAAGAAACACTATTCATCAGTCTAAGTTTTGTTGAAGGTGCTTTTGTTTAGTTTCAATGGTTAATTAAACACACCTTGGCAAAGAATCATGGAAGCAAAGCTGAAAGTGGTAATAAACTCAATCTAGGAACTATTCAATGCAGAGAAATAAATGTAAAGTAGGGACACATGATCAGCTATTACTAGGATTTTTCAGTATTCAAACCCCCAATAACAAAAGGGTTGGTTTGCAACTTTATAAGGTGGCAGAACTTCTAATTCTTTCAGTAGCAGAATGCACGCTCAATATGTTGTGTGTGAGTGCACACATGCAGGTGCATTTGTTTCTATTTGTGGTGGGGATTTTCAGCCATGGGCGATTGGACGCTCCTGATTGAATCTGCCAAAAACATAGAGAAAAGAAAACGCCTTTCAGATCAGGAGCACCGGTGTGGTGTCGGACAAAAACCTCAGACGTGAGAATAAGCCCTTGTTGGGAGAAAGCAAAGAAAAAGCTTGTGTTGGGTTGTTTCTGTGATTATCAAAAGCGAACTCCCCTCTCGATGGAAGTGTATCTACACCTGCTTGGGTTGTTGTCTTGAGTTGTTGGTGAGGATGAAAATAACCAAGATTCCCGTAATTGCACGATCTCTGAATCATAACCATTTTGGCTGTTTAGATAGACACGCAAGAGAATTTGTTGTTATCTTTACTGCTTCGTCTAGGTTGTTGAGATCGACGAGCAGATGAATCCATCGCTATCCTCAATCGGTTGAACTGTGTACCTATAGATCTTGTAACCGTTTTGATCGCGCCGAGGTTGATTGGATTGATATGTTGAGAAATCCGCCCTTATCCATAGATGCTCGCTTAGTTGTAGGTTGTTGCAACTGCCTGAGCTGTACAATGCCTGGGTATGGGGGAAATCTGGGTGAGCAACTGATTCGGCGATTCGCGGAGATCGAATTGCTGATCCATCGCTGGATTCCTCGGAGAAGGCCTTCGTCGTGAAAACTGAAGCATCCTCGGAGTGAAACTTCACTATGGGTACCGAAGTGTCCAAATAGCTAAGCAGCTCCAATTGTGTTTAGGATCCAGATGGGTGGATCTAGATTGATGTGGTCCGAGGAACCAGAGACTCTCCTGGACCCGTGTTGGACTTGCTGGCATGTAGGGCTTGTTGGCGGAATGGTGATTGGCCGCTTAGGGCGTCTCTGAGGCAGCAGAACACGTGTCGTCACCTCCACAGGAGTCGAAAATCGACTACTACAGATGCCCATTGAAAATCGACCACCACAAATGCCCCCCGCTTTCCCCTTTTCGGAGTCTAACGATCAGAAAGGTGAGAAAGCGTAATCGACTTAATCCTCCGATTCGGGACTATCTTCTTCCTGGGCAGGTCAGCCCGAGCCGGGCGCTTCTCGCATGCCTCAGGCCTCGGTTTGGTGCTTCGCTTTGAAGGGCTTGCCTTCTTGGGCAAGGTAGCACTCGCCCCTGCACTTTCCTTATCCATGACGGTCGCAGCCATGGGAGCAGAACTATCATCCGGAGCCATCGACAGAGCCCTCGGGACGACTGAGCGCACGAAAGGTCGACTCGGATGCAGCAACCAGCTCCAGTTGCGGTGGTCGATGCCGATCTGGAGCAAGCTTCGAACCCTCTCCTGGACCTCCATCATGACTGAGATGTCATCGTACTGGAGCGCCCTTTGTTCCATGCCATTGGAATGACGTCATGGTCCTTCTGCGCAGTCGCCTCCAAGCACCAGAAACCCAGATGACGGTCTCACGCCAACCATGGTCGTGTCCGCCAAGTTGATGATCAGCTTCTCGAGACCACTCCGTGCAGCGAAGAAACAATCGTTCTCCTTGGTCTTTCTCATCACATAAAGGGCAGAGAAGTCTTTGACCCAGCGGGAATCAGGGGCAAGCATATCACAAAAGCCTTTGATGCCCAAGACGACATGCCAGCCCCTGCCACCAACTGCGAGGGGGAAACTCTGAAATGGCGCAGGAGATCATAGACGAAGCTTGTCAACAGAAACTTAAGGCCCAAAGCTAATATCTAGGGGTGAGGTGAGGTATACACCTCATGCCTTAGGGACCACCATATAGTCTGTTTCGGCAGGGCACCACTTCCTCTTGACGTTCGACGATAATCTGACGCCATAGCTCGCTAGATATTCATCAACCTCCTTGTTGTGGAGAATCTTCGGTGTTAGTCAAAATACATGGTTGTCCTGGTGCGAAACTGAGCCCTCTTTCCTTTTCCTTCAGTGTCAGTCATTTCATAACAGAGATGGTAGACTTGATTATGAATTTGGGAGCAAAGATCGAAGACAGAAGGAAGAAGATGAAGAGAGGCAGGACTCAAGATATGGAGAATCTGATATTTGTGAAGAGGCTTCATCTTTTCCCCTAATTGATTATGTGTTGACGTCATTGCAATGGTGACTCTGAAAAAAGGGGTTGTTATTCCGCCTTTGACGGAAAATCCAGACAGTTGCGTGAATCCCAAAGACCTCAAAAAGTGGCAGCCAATACATCACGCACGCCGATGGGACTTGCAGTGTGACAGTCTAACAGTCAGCTCAGAGCATTTAATGTGCAGACATGCGAAGCGATCCTCCAGTGACTCCCCGACTTTTCTTCTTTGTCCAGTAGCGGCAACTTGAAGGTCCACTTGAAAACTCAACTCGTTCCCTCCTTCCGATCAGCAGCAACTTCTCTCCTTCCCGATCAGATTCCGAGAAGAATAAATGGATGAGGCATCTGTAGTTTAAAAATTACCCCTACAAGATTGTGAAACCTAACAAATCTCACAGATCATGGATTATAGATTCAGTTTCACCTAACAGATCTCACCCAACCACCAGGCTAGCAGAACGGTTACAACCACTTGGCCACGTGGGGCTATAGATGCGGATGATTCCTGATCAGTCGCTGACACTGCATATTTATTGTCACATTCTCATATTTATTATTTAATAAAATTTGTTTTTAATTCTATTTATTGTCTAAATTATATGCAAGCTTTTACCAAGGAAAAGGGAGAGAAAACAAGCCCGAAAGCCCACTTAACTCAGATTTAATTCAGAATTAATTCAAATTAACGATCAGGGCAAATCATGACAATTCAGAGCAAATCAAAGAAGATAAAAACTAGTCAAAAAATCAATTAAATCAAATCAAAATCTCTACAAATCAAGTGATTAAACCGAAAATCAACAGAAAAATCATCGAAATCAAAAGATCAAACGGCATATCTTTTGAGATAAACGGAAAGGAAAATAAAACCCTGAGATCCTGCCCCTTAATGTGGTCATATCAAGGCCGCAGATCCGCGGCCCAATCCGCGGATCTGCGGCTTGGTAGTGAAGATAGAGCGTTTGCTCCCTCTATCTGCTCATACTCTCCCCCTCTGATTTTTTTCCTATAAATACTGCAAAATCTGAGGTTACAGTAGAGAATTAAGCAGAGATTAGAATAGATTTTTGTATAAGTTTAACCTAGGTTCTTTCTTTTAATGCAATTTTTAGTTTTCTTTATGTAACTGAGAGGAAAAAAGAGTTTCATGGAGGAATGAGAGCAAGCTTATACTGAGAGTGACACAGTGTAAGTAAATCTTTTTTTCATTGTTCATTTGAATCGAATCAAAGTTTTTTTTTATTTTTTACTTTTGTTTTTGTTTGCTTTCCTCTGATGTGTTTGTAATCCAGGTAAATCTGATAGCCACGAGACTGCTTCGTCATTGCAAGTGCACTTTATGGCCTATGGTGATGAACTATTTCTTTGTTAGTTTAGCTTGCCCTTTTATTCATAGTATAGATCGGGAACGAGGAAGATCCTACACGACATGCTTGATCGCCTTCAAAGACTAGGTAAGTCATAGCGACGGATCCAAGGTATATGAGTACTGAAGAGGTAAGTAAATGTTTTTAGCTTTCTTTTAATTCTTAGTTTAGAATCCAAATCCAAAACCTCTTCTTTTATCATTTTGTTCTTTTCTTTTTAACTTAGTTTATAAAACAACTCCTCACAATCTTCTTTTATCTATCCATCTTCTATTAACTTAACTTTTCATTTTCCTTTTATAAAACTGAGAAGAAATTCCTAACATGTTTTTGTAAACTCAAAAGAAAAAAGAACTTAACCTTTTCATCGCAGTTCCTCCTTGTGGATCATGACTCGCGTAGCCACTCGCTATAGCGGAAGTATTGAGAACTTGCACAGTCCACTCTTAATTTCTAAACTATCATTTTCTGTGTGCAGATCCAAACTCAATCAAATTTTGGCACCGTTGCTGAGGAGGGCGGTAAGTTTTCATTTTCTTTTCTTGATTTACTTAAACAATTTAACCTTTTCTTTTTTTGTTTTTTTTTTTTGTGCAGGGGCTGATTTCAGGAATCTAAAAGCTGCAGTTGACATATTGCTACCATGTGCCTCTACCCAAGAAGGCAGAGCATCAGAACCCACAATTGTGTCGCGCAAATGCGACAAAAGTCGTGTTTCCGCAGTATTTGTGGTGAACTACTAATTGATCTTTTTGCAGGTGCTTTCACACTACAAAAAATAGCTTCTGCATGTTAGATTTCCTTATTAATTTATTTTGCACACTGTATTTAATTCAACAGTAAAGTGATTATTTGTAAATGTTAAAAAATGGTTTAGACTTCATTTAGGCATGTGTCTAATTCATTTATCATTTACATTACCGTTGAAGAATGCTTGAGCAAAGGTACGTCCGCATACCATGTAGTATAGGAACACTTTTGAATTGTTTACATTGCTTAAGTCTTGTTTTTCATATACATGTACACGTTACACTAAATTGATTTAAGGGCTTGTCCTATAAACAAGATAAGGTGGGGAAGTCATCACCCTCCCTTAGCCCACAAACAATCTCCTCACTCACTAACTCAAGCCTAACTAAAACTGAGTAGACGTTGGCCTTAGGGACATCTCGGACTCAATAGGAGTCTGACCTAAGGGGGAGTTGATTAGAATTTGACTCTTGAAAAATCGGTGTCAAAGGTTGGGGATTGAGAGGTGAAACCTTGAAGGCTGGTGGTTTAGCTTAATTAGGCCCGTCGCTTTTAAGCGCAAATACCTCCCCAATTTTGCCCCTTCCTGACCGATTAACTTGTGATCAGATTCTGCAATATACCTCCCGTGGACAGTCTAACCAGTTATGAGTCGTCTCGATCTAAAGTCTACTATAACTTAGGCTAGATTTTTCTTTGTTTGTTTGTTTATTTGATTTTTTTTTTTTTTTGTTTTTGACATCTTGGTGATATGGATTATAATCACAATTATTCCTATGCATATAGTGATCCATACTTCACCCCGACTTCTTTTGGCTCGGATATTACCAACCCGGCATATCATAACTTTAACCAACCAAGTATACCGGATTGGTCTTATCCGAATCAATATATGCCCCGTCCCAATATTATGAACAAGACTGGAACAATCATAACCACTCTTCACAGAGTCAATGCGATCACAACTACCCCGAGTCATATGGTCAAAAACCTTACCAACATCCCTTCATGTACCCTTCTCAAGATCAACCTATCGAAGAAAAATCAGATTTAGAAAAGAATTATGAAGCCTTCCTTGAGTCCATACATTCTAAGGACTCACAAGCTCATCAAGATTTTCAAGTCCAAGATTCTTACTCCATTTTTCAAGTCCTACAACAAGAAAAACCTATGGACTCAGATAGTAGTATAAAAACCTGATTCAGACCGAAAATTATTTTTCCTAATCTCAATAAGCTAGAGGCACAAATGAGTCGTTTGATTAACATAGTGAAAAATAGAAATTAGAAAACTCTACCCAACACATGTTCGACCATTCCCAATCGCCTTAGCCATATTGATGAAGACCAATCATGGTATCTTGAAGACTTTAAACAAGAGTCGATTTCATCACACAAACTTGAACTTAACCAATTCCAATCCTTGGATAAATTGGCAAGTTTTCCATTCAATGAGATTGAACTTGAATGTGAATGTGAACCCGATCCAAACCTTGTGATTCAGTTCCAATCTTCGAATCTATGTTGACTCAGATGTCCTTACCCAATTTGGACGAATTTTCTGAGCCAACATTTATTCCCATACTCGTATATTTGAAATTGAATCACCTCTTTTGGATAGTCACATTTCAATGATAAGAAAATAATGTGAAATTGAATTCTGTGATTTGAACTCAACTCTCAAACCAAACCCAACTCTCGAACCCAAAGTTGATTTTCCTGAGTTAGTAATGGTTCCCGAACCTATCACTGTTGAACCAGAGTCAATCATTCCACCAAGTCACATTCTTTTATTGGACATAGGTATGGACCATGATAACTTCATGATTTTTCAAGATTGATCATGTAAAGGGAATAAGTTTCATGATAGGATCCTTCATGATCCTATTCATATTAGGGATTGTAATTATATACATAGAAAAGAAGTTAATAAAGATGGTTTCATGAACCACCACATTATCTTGATTGGGTAGCAATGCTTGACCCAATCCGACCACCACCAGAACCACCACCTTAAGGTAATATTTACATTCCCTTTCTTCTTTTTCATGTATTTATGCATTTACTCATACACTGAGGACAATGCATGAGATAGGCGTAGGGGAGGATTCTAACATAACATAGGTTTTCTTTTTATTAAAAAATTAACATTTTCTTTGCTTTAAAAACTTTTGAAAATAGAAACAATATTTTGACCTATTTTTTGTAAGAAATTACGTTAATTTTAAGGAATAGATGAGTCATAATTAAAAATTCTTATACTTGGTCAAAATAAGATTATTTGTTTGATTTCTAGAGTTAGGAAGAAAAATTAGAAAAGTAATTTAGTCTTAATATTTATCTTGATGAAATATGCAAACTTTATATACTTACACACTTAGGGTTAAAAAGAAGATTATTATGTCTTATAAAAAAGAAAATATATATATATATATAATCCTCTGATAAAGGTGGGTATTTGTGACTCATAAAGCATAAGTATTCACGTCTAAAAGCGGCCTATATAATAAATAAAATTCTTAGTTTTGTGACCTTGTTTGCTCGAGTCCTTAAGTCTTGGGGGTGTTTTCTCACCCGCGTTAAGACCGTTCGGTTTGGGAGTCACTGACAAAAGGTTCGTTACATGAGCAGATTAGAAAGCCTAATAGAATTAAGGAATAATACCACAAAAAAAGAAGAGAAAATAAGGCATAAGAGTTAGAGTTAAAGAACCACAAGTTAAAATTTCACAGTCACAAAGGTGCATATGACTTAGAATAAAATAATAAACTAGATAAGAAATACAGTTTGACTCCTTACCTTGATTGATAACAAATTTTTAATAGAGACTAAGTTTAGGAATGAAAAAATTGATTATCTTATAGCTTATATATTACTTGAACTCTTACAATAATACTTCAAATATTTCTCCTTTTCAAAATGCTTTTCAAAATGCTAACACTTTGTTTCTTTTTCTTTACGGATTTTGTGGGTGTAATCCATTGAAAACCCTCATGAGACAAAACTCGTCCTTTAGGGAGAACCTAGAGGTTTAATGGCTTATTGCAAATGTTCAGTGCAATCGTGTGACCTGCGAAAGTGGTCTAATAATTTCTTAGGTTTAGTTCTGATATTTTGCTCGAGGATGAGTAAAAGATACGTGTGAGGGTGTGATCGGTCGCTGATACTGCATATTTATTGTCACATTCTCATATTTATTATTTAATAAACTCTATTTTTAATCCTATTTATTGTCTAAATTATATGCAGGCCTTTACCAAGGGAAAAGAGGATAAAACGAGCCCAAAAGCCCACTTAAACTCTAATTAGTTCAGAATTAATTCAAATCAATGATCAAGGCAAATCAGCGCAAATCAGGGCAAATTAAAGAAGATAAAACTAGTTGAAAATCAGTTAAATCAAGATCTCTACAAATTAAGTGGTTAAAGCCGAAAAATCAACAGAAAAATCATTAAAATCAGAAGATCAAATGGCATATCTTTTGGGATAAACGGAAAGGGAAATAAAACCCTGAGATCCTGCCCCTTGATGTGGCCATAGCCGCAAATCCACGGCTTTGAGCGTTTGCTCCCCCTATCTGCTCACACTCTCCCCCTCTGATTTATTCTTATAAATACTGTAAAATCTGAGGTTACAGTAGAGGATTAAGCAGAGAATAGAATAGATTTTTGTATAGGTTTAACCTAAGTTCTTCTTTCTCTTTTAATGTAATTTTTATTTTTTATGTAACTGAGAGGAGAGGAGAGTTTTATGGAAGAATGAAAGCAAGCTTCTACAGAAGGTGACACCGGTGTATTAAGTCTATTCTTTCATTATTATTCGAATCGAATTGAAGTTTCTTTTTCTTCTTTACTCTTGTTTTTGTTTGCTTTCCTCTGATGTGTTTGTAATCCAGGTGAATCTGATAGCCTCGAGACTGCTTCGCCATTACAAGTGCACTTTATGACTTATGGTGATGAACAACCATTCCTTTATTAGTTTACCTTGCCCTTTTATTCATAGTGTAGATCAGGAACGGGAAAGATCCTACACGCCATGCTTGATCGCCTTCAAAACTAGGTAAGTCGTAGCGTTATCCAAAATATATGAGCACTGAAGAGGTAAGTGTTTTTAGCTTTCTTTTAATTATTAGTTTAGAATCCAACTCCAAAATCACTCTTCTTTTATAATTTTGTTCGTTTCTTTTTAACTTAGTTTATAAAACAACTCCTCGCAATCATCTTCTTTTATCTATCCATCTTCTATTAACTTAACTTTTCATTTTCCTTTTCTAAAACTGAGAAGAAATTCCTAACATGTTTTTATAAGTTCAAAAGAAAAAAAAACCAACGCTTTCATCGCAGTCACTCCTTGTGGATCACGACCCGCATAACCACTCACTATAGCGGAAGTATTGAGAACTTGCACATTCGACTTTTAGCGAAAGTATTGAGAACTTACACATTCCATTCTTAACTTCTAAACTATCATTTTCTGTGTGCAGGTCCAAACTCAATCAATTCCTAATCCTCGCCAACCGCCATGATCTCCGAAGATCATGCACCACTCAACCGATTACAACTGATGTGTTATATGTCGTTGCGATCATGGGCTGGTCCAGAGGCGAAAAATCACGGAGGCCACTACTCAGCTCATTAACCCTCAACTATAGAGTTTATCCCTTCCTCCTTCACCAGGGGGACCCTGGAGGATAAAACTTGAATAGAGTGTTGAGAACTCCTTGTAACCTCTCTGATTTAGTGGAATATCTCTCTTTGCTCCGTGGTTTCTCCCTCCTCGGTTTTCCACGTAATTCTCTGATTTTTGCGTTTGATTTATATTCCCATTTATAATTTGAGTGTAGATAAATTCTCCTGAGTAATTTACCACTACAACAGCACTGAAGATGCGATCGATGGGGATCTTGAATGGAGTGAAGTTCGCATCAACTCCATAGACTTCAAGGGGGCGCCGCGAAGAACTCGGCTGGGACCGCTTCTTGTAACCATCATGCCCCCGGTTCTGAGTCTTCTTCAGAGGAGCAGACGGTTTAATTCGTCTTCTCCCCTTCACTCTCCTACTTGGGATGTCGGCTCGTCGAGCTCCGTGTCACCTCCTCTAGTTATATGTATTTTTAGGCTCGAGACAGAATGTCCATGTTGGTGACATCATGGTTCACCAGGTGTTTGTAGGAGTGATCGGTTTGCAGTCCGGCAATGAATGCGGCTGTAGCGACATCATCGCTACAGTTCAGTGCCATCTGACTCTGGAAATGACTGATGTGGCGCTTGAGGGTTTCTCCCTCCATCTTGACCGTGAGGAGGTGGTTGTTCTTCTTAAACTCCTGCATTGAGGTATACTGGTTAAAGAAGGCATCGCTAACCACTTCAAAATTTCAGAGAAACCGCGATGGGAGAGAGTAGAACCAATCTAAGCCACGCCCTTGAGACTGGAAAAAAATACCCGACACATGAGAAGATCATCATGGGAGTAAACAACCATTTTGACTTGATAGGCTCGGAGATGTTGGACGAGGTCGATCACTCCGGTATAGCAGTCAAAGCTCTGTATCACAAACTTCTTTGGGAACCGGTGGGACGTGATCTCCGAAAGTGGAGAATCAGAGATTCTAGGATGGAAAATCTAGCCCACCGCGAGGATGTGGCTTTTCTTCACTGATCTGCTTCCTGACCATCTCCATGAGATCCTCGATGCGAGGAGTCTTCGTGGGCTTGTGACGCTCGCTCCCATCGGGGCATTCCTCGCGACGTGGGGATGTGGTTTCGTGATGCCTCTGGCTACCCCCAATGCAGGCGGTATCCGTCGCGCTTGGTTGCGAGGAGTAAGTGTGGGCTTCCTCCACGTCTGAACCCCTCGCCTGGGCTCTTTTGAGCACCTCAATTTGAGTAAGGAGCTGGTTATGGACGCATTTCGTAACATTCCTCTCCAGAGCGGCTTCTCGCGCTCGCGAGCCACCTCCGCCTTTTGTACGTCTAGTCACTTTTGCAGGTGGGCTAGCATCTGAAGAAGTTATCTTTCAGCTGGCAGTCGAGACTCGTATTTGTTGGCTGCCTCCTCCGGTGTGATCGTTGGGGACGAGTGCTCTTCCCCAACTCGTTCAAGAACAGTGTTGGGTCTTGGGGGAGAGAGATCAACAAGATGCGTGCCCCTGGTGGCTATATTCTTGCCTTTGGAGGCGACAATTGAAGCAGTGGTCTACGAGGAGGCCTTTTGAGGGGTCATTGTCGCTGGTGAGGCTATTTGAGGGTTTCTTATTTGGAAGTGTTTGGCGAGGGGAGACTCCGAGCGTTTTCTCAAGAGCTCTCAACAAAAGCACCAATGTGGTGGGGATTTTCCGCCATGAGCGATTGGATGCTCCTGATTGAATTTGCCAAAAACACAGGGGAAAGAAAACGTCTTTCAGGTCATGAGCACTGGTGTGTCGGCCAAAAACCCTAGGGCGTAAGAATAAGTATCCTCGTCGGGAGAAAGCAAAGAGAATACTTGTGTAGTAGTTTTTGTGATTATGAGAAGCAAACCCCCCTCTCAATGGAGGTGTATCTATACCTGCTTGGGTTGTTAGTGAGAATGAAGATAACCAAGATTCTCATAACTGCACGATCTCTGAACCATAACCATTTTGACTGGTTTAGGTAGACACGCAAGAGAATTTGTTATTATCTATAACTAGCTCGCCTACATTGTTGAGATCGACGTGCAGAAGGATCATCGCTATCTGCGACCGCTTGAACTGCATATCTGCAGATCTTATAACCGTTTTGATCGCGCCAAACTTGTTTGGATTGATATGCTAAGAAATCCTTCCTTATCCACAGCCGCTCGCTTAGCTTTAGGGTCGTTACAACTGCTTGAGTTGTACAACGCCTGAAGCGTGGGGACAGATCAGGGTGTGCAACTGATTCTGTGATTTGCGAAGATTGCATTGTTGATCTGTCGCTAGAGTAGAGCGTGTTGGCCCAAAGGCCCATCACTTTAGTTTTGATGATGATCAACTCATGTAGTTATAGTACTAATGATCTTGTGTTTATTTAGTTTCAGATTTATGATCAAGATCTTAGTAGGTGTATAGCTTCAACAAAGGATTTAAAATCAAGTTTTGGAGCTAGCACCGTTTGATTCAAGAGCTTGTGCATCAAGACCACATCAAGTACTCAAGAGTCTAACTCTATGGATCATGTTTGGACCAAGTCAAGAAGATGAGAAGACTTCAAGAAGATGAAGACTTCTATCTAGGTTTGTTTTTAGAAGATTTTATTTTTAGATAAAATGTAAAGGATAGAATAGTTGGTGGATTGCTCAAGTATATCATATACACACACACTCTTAATTTAGTTTGTTTTAGAAAAGAATTTTAACCAAAAACCAAACCGTATTCAAGTGAAGACTTCAAGTGTTTTGATTTTTGGTATTCTAGTTTTATGTTTTAACCAAAACCATATTAGAGCTTAATGTCAAAAACATATATTTCACCATGTTTGTGTAGTGGATCATATCCATACACTCTATGCTTTAAATGAGTATAAATATCTTGTTTTTGTACTTGAGAAGTTTTGGAAAAATCAAGTTTTGGAAAATACTGTTTTTCATTTGAGCCAATTTTTTTCAAGTTACAAAAATAGTTCAAATTGTTTGTAACATGTCTTGATTTTGTGCAAGCATGTTTGATTAATCAAAGTATTATATTGAACCTATTTTGTAGATTTTCAGTATTTTATGGGATTTTATTTGAACCAAAAAGACCAAGTTTTAAATCCCCTTGACAGTTCTGTACTGGCTTCAGCCGGCGACCGACCGGTCGACCGAAGCCTGAAGGCGGTCGACCGACGTGCACAGACGTGCACGCCAGTTCTGGCATGAGGCCGTCGACCGTCCAGAAGCTCTGCTCTCTGGAAAGGCCCCGGTCGACCGACCGATCAACCGGACAGAGAGACATGCTCTTTGTATCATGGCCTCGGTCGACCGACCGGTCGACCGATGGCTCAACAGTCTGAAATATGACCGTTGGCCGGTCGACCGGGCGGTCGACCGACAATTCTGTCAGGCGTCCAACGGCTAGTTTTTGGAGCCCTATAAATTGGGCCATTTGGGGCTGTTTTGATTAAGATTTTTTAGTGGGTTTTGAGCCAGTTTTTCCTACTTCATTAAAAGAGTTTTTCCCACTAAATTGAGAGCTAATACTTCCAATCAAAAGGGGAGTTTATCAATAGTGGTTAAAAGAGATTTTCTTGAGTTTTTCATCATAGTTTCAATCCTTGTTTTCTCACACAAACACTTGAGCAACTCATTGATTATTCATCTTATAGGAGTGTTGTAGTGAGATAGTTTTTAGGTGATCAAAGTGTTGTGATCACCAAAGACTTCTTCTTTGTACTTTGAGGAGGCGGACGTGTGTGTCCGCGGTGTTTTCGAGTTCGGGTGCGAACTTGTTGTTTGAGGTGCGGCCTCGGCGAGCCGGTGGGCTTGCGGTGTGTACGGACTAAGGAGTCCGAGAGTTGTAGGTGTTGCGGCACCGAGTGATCCGGTGGGATCGATTATAGTGGAAATTCTTCGTGTGTCGAAGGCGGAGATGTAGAGCAAGTGTGCTCGAACCTCGAAACAAATCCCTTGTGTTTGTGATTGCTCACTCTCTCTCTTTATCTCTTGTTTATATCTTGCATGCTATTACTTGTCTTATCTTTACATGCTTGATATATTGTGTGCTTAATTGTTATATGCTTGGGGATTGTTTGCTAACACTTGTATTCAACCAAGAGAGCCAACGCGGCACCTCAACCCTTATCTAGGGGAATCTAGAGGAGTTAGTCCAGAGCCCTTCACGGGAAATTCGGCTACACTCTTGTGTTATACGTGGTGTTTAGTTTAAATAGTTTGTTTAGGTCATAATAGTTTTTAATTCCGCATTATTTGGCATTAAGTGACCATTAGATTAGCCATCACCTATTCACCCCCCTAGGTGATTCTACAGAGCGGATATCTTCAGAGAAGTTTTCGTCATGGAGACTGAAGCATCCTCGGAGTGGAGCTTTTCTACGGGGACTGACCCTCCGAATAGCTAAGCAGCTCCGACTGAAGCAATGGGATTGATGTGGTCCCGAGGAGGAACCCAATGGGTCGTGTTGGGCTTGCTGGCATGTTGGGTTTGCTGGAGAAATAGTTGGTTGGCCACTTGGGGCGCCTCAGAGGCACCAGGACACGTGTCGCGATCTTGACAGGGATCGAAAACTGACGACTACAGTATTGTTGTCAGTGCAATCTGTGGCTGGTGGTTGATGTACTCTCTAAAATGTTGGGCATCAAATGCAACATCCACAAAAGGCCAAGCAATTCCATTTTCCGCTTTATTTTTGGAGAGTGAGGTATAGCCTACTACAAGCCCTTGATTCGCACCATGTCACACAAAAGGGAGCGAGAAATTCAGCAAGAATTTTCAGCATCCAAGGGTAGTGTAGGGTGTTGCTGAGGAGTTTAGGAATCCAAACCAGCATGGTTATTATTATACCATATAAAGTCACAATTTTTGCAAACTATATTAGTGAGATACAAAAAAAATTCAGAAATAAAATTTCCTCATTAGGGGAAAAGATAAAAATTTAAAATTTAGAATTATTAATCATAGAAAAATACATAGAAAAGTCTTTAACTAATTGTGATACCTCTTACTCCTTTGACTAGTCTAAAGTTTACAGTTAACAATTTTTCATTTATTTTATTATCAAATAACTTGCTTCCAATAAACCTATTTTGGGATTTATGCAACCTAATAGCTTGGAGGCATATTAGTATAAGTGGCACCCAACTTTAAAAATGCAAAGCCCAGCTATGGGTGTGGTTGAATGGGCTCTGAGTTAACAGTCTAATGCAATGATATTACTCATGAATTAGCTCTAACCGAAGTCCAAACCTATTTTCTGAGTAGAGCCTGAGAGATAGGGAAGATTCAGCTCAATTCAACCTAAGTTGCATTCTTAACGTGAAGCCCCAAAATGTTGAAAATAATAAAACAACACTTGGTATGAAAATCCATCAAATAGTCTGAGATTCCAAATTGGTGGTTCTGTCTGTACAACAAAGGCCAAAAAAAGCAATTTGTTATATGACTACACATTGTAGGCATCTAAAAGGAATAAAATCAAGTATAATATAGGCTTTATCAATATAGGACAATATTCATGACCAGTCAATGCATCATGTTAAAGGAACATTTATATTGGGATTTGACATCTCCATAAGAATCTAAACTTGTCACGATTATGGGTGTAACACCCCGCTCCCGGAATACGTACTTAGTTGCGTATACGTATTTTTCGATCGTATTTTTCGACTTACTTCCTGTATTTGTTTTGCTTTATGAATTATTTATATGATTGTTTTGCCTTGGATTGGGATTCGTGGACTCAGAGTCAGCCATAGTCTGAACCAGGAACCCGATCCTAGTGAATTGCTCGATTTGGTCTTTTCGCTATTCTGATTTGACCAATTTCAGTTTTAAACATCGTTTTCCAATATTTTAGATTTTCTATGATTTTCTGAAATTTTCCTGAATTAAGTTGTAAATCTTCAAAACCGGGGTCGACCAACACTGTTGCTAGATTCTCGGATTTTTAATTTACAAACAGAGTAGAATTTCTAAAAAACGGCTTTCACATTATTTCTTAAAATCATATTTTCTATCTAAATACTTTTTCTGAGATTTTCAGAATTTATCAAAATCCGGCCAACCCGGTGTAGACCGATATTGACGGTTGACTTCTGGATTTTTATTTTGAAAATGAGATTGAATCTCTGAAAACCGATTTCACCATATATCTTAAAATAATATTTGTTATTTTTGAGAATTTTTGGGAGACTTTCCAAGTTACTTCATTTTCGGTCTTTTCCGGAGTTTTCGGTATTTTCCCAGATACCGGAATTTTATCCAGATATTTCACTTTTCTCTTTTTCCCATTTTCTCTTTCCTTTCTCAGACCCAAGTCTCACCAGACTCAGATCTGGTCTTCAATGCGAAGATTCGCATCCATTCTGCATTAAATGCACTTCAGATCAACTCAAATAAGTCATTATGACTTTTGTCCTTTTTATTAAACGCAACTGTCGCGTTTTCCCCTGGACGCAAGTTCCATCCCCGCGTTTAGGCAATTGCCAGACGCAGGTATTCACCTTATGAGACGCAGCCCTCTTGTTTTAAAGGGACGCAAGTTTCTTTGGTTAGCCAAATGGCAATATTATAATATATTATTCTCCCTTATATAACCACCCCCCCCTTTTCCTTCTCTTTCATATTTTTTCTTCTTCTTTGGTTCCAGCATGCCAACAGAGAACGTGGCAGCCCCTTAGCCACCTTGAACTCCCTCCTTGGTCGGCCATCTCCTCCACTCTCCCCTCCTTTTCCACCACCAACTTTTCCATCTTTTTCTCCTCCATCTCCTCCACCATTCCAACAACCACAACACCATCTTCACCACCTTCTTCTTCCTCTCTTTTCACCAAATAACCCATCATCTCCCTACCTTCACCATTTTCGCCACCACATACTCCACCTTGGCCCCAACGACCATGCCATCTTCCTCTCCTCGTCGTGCTCTTTCCGACGAGCTATTGGTTCGCTCTCCGAAACTCTCTTTTGTAAAACTCTAAAAATCCATTTTGTACTAGACTTGCACTCCATTCTTGACTTGGGCTTGGAGCCTTGGCCGCCTTCTCCGGCCGCCGCCCATGGCCGGCTACCACCCCTTCCCTTCTCTTCTTTCCTTTCCTTCTTTCTTTCTTTCCATTCTTTCTTTCTTTCCTTTCTTTTTCCTTTCCCTTCTCTTTCCTTCACTGTTTCCTCCCAAAAACCTGCGTCCCTCTCTCCCCCATTTCCTGCGTCTCATCTCCCTATCTCTCTCTTTCTCTCTGTTAATTGTTGACGCGGATCTCACCCCCGCGTCCAAGCAATTCCTTAACGCGAATCTTCGCGTTCTTGACATTTGTATAACGCGGTCTTCGCGTTCTTGTATCGACGCAACGCGGAGCCCATACCCGCGTCTGTGTCCTTCTCGTGTCAACACGACGCGGAGCTCACGCCCGCGTCTGTATTCTTCTCATGTTATAACTTGAACGCGGGTCTCGAACCTCGCGTTTGTGGCATTTACGCGACGCGACTCCCGCGTCTGCGACCCCCCGCGTCTCACTCTCAAACCCGCGTCCCCCTGTTCATACTCTCTCTCCATGTACTCTCTCTCTCCATGGACTTCTCTCTCTAGCTCTCTCTAGCTCTTTCTCTCTCTTTATTTCCACCTCTCTATCACTCTCTAACGCACTAACGCGTTGATTTCCTAGATTCCGGAGATCAGGGATTTCACTGTATTTTCTGAAGACTTAGGCGAGTGTCCTCGCCTCCATTCGATTTTCCCCTTTTATCGGATCGACTTGTATTTGCATTATGTATCACTTGACAACTGATGTGTTATCATGTACCATGCTACTGCTGGACACCTGCTTCTGTTATGTTATCTCTTATCACTGGTTCCTTGTTATGACATGACTTACTACCTGTCACCTGCCTGATCACTTGTCATTGGCATGTTGAGCATGGTTCAAAGTCTCGGTCTCGGCCGCCGACTCGGCCGGCACCGAGACGGATCGGTCTCGGCGACTCGGATCCGACTCGGGCGATACGCGCAAAACACTACATAGAGCGCCAAAAAAATTAAGAAAAATCATGACAAATCATAAAAAAATGTAAACATCCAAATTCATGCATAACATATTCAAAACATATCACCTAACACTCAAAACATATCGTGACAGCATAAATACAAGCGTCGTCGGTAAAATTATTAAATTACCTAACTTAATTACAAAACTTTATTAGATTAAATTAATCTAAATTAAATTAAATTAACTTTACCTAAATTAAACTAAATTAAATGACATTAAATGTAAATTAATTAGAGAGAGAGAGAGGAACACAGAGAGAGGGAGAGAGACGGACAGAGGAGAGAGAGGGGAACACAGTGGAGGAGAGAGAGACGGAGAGAGAGATACAGAGAGAGACTGACAGGGAGAGGGAGAGAGAGAGAGAGAGAGAGACAGAGAGGGGAGAGAGAGATTGAGAGGGAGAGGGAGAGAGAGAGAGAGATACAGAGGGAGAGAGAGATACAGAGGGGGGGAGAGAGAGAGAGAGTCGCTGGAGAGACGAGAGAGAGAGCCGGGAGAGAGAGACTGAGAGAGAGAGAGAGAGTCGCTGGAGAGACGAGAGAGATAGCCGGGAGAGAGAGACTGAGAGAGAGAGAGAGTCGCTGGAGAGACGAGAGAGAGCCGGGAGAGAGAGACTGAGAGAGAGAGAGAGAGCCGGGAGCGCGCGCCGCTGCGGGGGAGAGACAGAGAAAGAGAGGGAGAGAGAGGCACAGAGAGAGGGAGAGAGAGAGACTGAGAGGGAGAGAGGGGAGAAATTACCTGCAGGCGACGGCGACGGCGACGGCGACGGCTACGGCGACGGCGAATCGTCGCGGGGGGACGGCGAGCGCGAGAGGGGGGACGGCGAGCGCGAGAGAGAGAGAGAGAGATCAAATCTGATCTCTCTCTCTCTCCCTCAGCGCTTTATTAAAGTGATCACGGGTGCCGAGTCGACCCGGATCGGGTCCGACTCGGACCCGACTCGGGCGACTCGGCCGAGTCGTTCACGACTCGGCCGAGTCGCCCGAGTCGGGTCCGAGTCGGACCCGATCCGGGTCGACTCGGCGATCCTAGCTTGACTCGGGGTCCCGAGTCAAACCGGAGGGGGCCGAGTCGGATACGACTCGGCCGAGTCGTATCCGACTCGGCCGATTCTTTGTTCCTTGATGTTGAGACCTTATACCTGTTATGATTAACTCTACCCATGATTATCACATTACGGGAATGTAGTACTTGATCTCTTGTTATGAACTCCCATTATGCTTGTTATGTACTCTTGTTATGACCAGTTATGATCCTACTCATTCCCAAAATCTGATAATATTGTTAATAAGCTATAAAAAGGATAACTTGCATGGGGAATGGGAGGAAGTGATGGATGCCGGTATGGTGCCTTGCTTATAGTAGTGGAATACTAAATAAAACTGACGATTCGTGTTAGGAGGATTTCAGACCCTCAGAAGATGCGTGTTAGGGGGATTTAAGGCCCCCAATGGCTGTGTCCCGGGCGGACGGGAACTACTATAAGTATGATCTATCAGTTCTTCATCAGCTTCCGATAACCAACCTCGACTTACTTATATATGGATGTATGTGTGTTGAGATGTACACCAGGACACATACCTAGATATATGGGTCGGACGAGTAATAATAATAAAATGCCAAGATAATAACTTGTTATGTTGCTCTACAAACTTGGTTATACCACTTGTTTCACCACAATTGCATTCATCAAGTTTTACTTCGGATTTCCGGTTTTATGATTATTATACTATACCTGTTCATGTCCTGCCTTCTACTTATATTCTATTCCACCAGTCTCCTGCTCTTATCTTATCATACCATGAGTAGTTCCTGCTTGATATCAATTGCTGTATATCTACTTGCTCTTGTATGCTTGTGCCCATGATACGGTTTTCATGTTTATGATCCAGATTTATCGATACACATGTGCTTATCCATACTCGCCATCTGGCTTTCGCATCACCACTCGCCAGGGGTTCTGACTCCTCTGGATCCTCATGTCCAGGTTTTGGGGCTTGGAGCGTGTGGATTCTCCCAGTTGCTGATCAGAGTGGCGCAGCGGTAGCGTGGATCTCCAGCAGACCGTCCTGAGCCTCATCCTTCCTGGCCTCCTGTTCGGCTCTAGAGTTTTCCTGTCATGACTCCGAGCCATCTTTTGTACTGTTCATACTTGTACATCCTTGTATTCTCGCAATTGCGCCATATTGGTGATGTAATATTATTGTAATATTTATCACTTCCTGTGATAACTTTGTAACTGTGCTCTTATGTTGGAATGTATAATGCACCACGTACTTCCGTACTCTGATTCTTGCATGTACTGATGCTTAGCTTATATACGTGAGGGTATTTCTGACCTGCGTATATACGTCGCAGTAACGTCTCCGTACCCGCCGGATCGGGGGTTACAATGGGGATATAATTCACACAGTAACTGTGTAAAAAATACAATATGCAGTATATGGAAGCGACTAGATCTGAATGTGTGAGGCAGATGTTGTCCATTATGACATCTTGACTGATACATAAAAGCTATAACCACTGTTGTGGAAAGCAAAAGTGGGAACGAATTGGCAAGGAATGGCTCATGGTTTAGCAGGCTTGATCTGAAGGTGAGATTGTTAGAATGAAAACCATGTGTTTAGTCAAATCCAAATTACTTGATTTGAAGAAATTCAAGGGATATTTACATAACATGCATGGATGTGGCAGTAAATTATGGACCACTATTTTGATTGGACTTCCTTTAATTTTTTCTCATGTTCATAAGCTACTAGACATGTTGCTGTATAAGGAAAACGAAGTAAAAAAAAGGAATGCAACAGAAAACTAAGATTAAAACCAAAATCTGCCACCTAAATTAGGGTTCTGTATTTGCTTCACATACTAATATACCATCCAGAGTTGCATAAGACCTGGAATGTCGAGGATGACAAATGATCCAGTGTTTGACAGACGCCCTCCCCCTCTTTGTTACTTATGCAAGAGATTCTATAGAAAAAGGAGGCACTAGTTCATATATTCGGATATTGTGGCTCAACACGAAATAAAACCTCAACTGAAAGGTCTGAATCAACAGTTAAACACTGTGGCAACCTGGTTACTGTAAACAAGTCTTCACACTCCATACAAAGCTCCATGGGTGCATGACCTGCCAGCTAATCTTTGAATGTTTTGGTATAATCAAGATCAACTCACATAAATGCAAGAGAATTTGTTCATAATTTCAAGAGTTGACAATGAATAATTGAAATGATAATTTGTTCCCAAAGCTACTTATTTACGTATTTACAGGTCTCTCACAAAATATACTGGATTTCATTTATTTGTTTCAAATTCATCAAACTAAATGCGTTATTGACCTCATTTAAAGCTTGTGATATCATAATTTATTCACAGAGAGACACAAAACCAAGCATCTAATATGAAGCCCCTAGCTGCAAGCCGACTTTCTATCTAGTAAGACAAGGGAATGCAGCGTACCACTGTTTTTGTAGTTTGACTTCTCACAATCAGCAATGTACCAGCTACATGTCCTTAAATGAGCATGCCTAACTGCTTACTTTCTTCAGTTTCTATGTTTTCAAATTAGTTCCCTTGTGGAGATCTCCTCAATGTCCAATAGTTACAAATTCTAAAATCTTGCAACTTGTTGGCTCTACTTCAATTTACTGAAGAAAATGCAGAATTTCTAAGTCTTGATGCATTAACCAGGCAGCACAACAAAGAAAAAAAAGTTACAAATCATAAACATAACCAACAATATTTAATTTTCTTACACTTAAGAGGGAAACAGATATACATTTAATGACCTAAATACAAAATGGTATTTGAGCCAAGATCCACAAATTTCTATGCTGCTTGGTTTAGACAAGAATTCTAGAACCAAAAACAGAAAGAAAAAAAATTAAGACAAGTGGAACCTAAACAGAGGCAGCATG
The DNA here is from genome assembly GCA_038442645.1 of Agave tequilana. NCBI lineage: Eukaryota > Viridiplantae > Streptophyta > Magnoliopsida > Asparagales > Asparagaceae > Agave > Agave tequilana. The sequence continues at coordinate 27,909 of JAVJIF010007169.1, forward strand.
CTATTGAGATGTCCTGAGAGTAGGGGTAATTCATTGCAGGCTTCCTTAACCACATTGATTTTGGCAACAGGACAGGGCTGTTGCTTACTGATAAGGATACGTGCACTGGGCCAAAGGAACGACTTACAATTTGGATACCAGGGCAAGCTATCTTCATCTCCGTGTGTATGCTCGTGTGCGCTCTTGTGTGCACACACGTGTAGGTAAAGGATGGTATCACTAACACGTGTAGGTTCGTGTCTGTGCATGGCGAAGGCGTGTAACCAAAGCAATGGTATCACATAATAAATATTAATAATAATTAGACTAACATGCTCTTTCTAATTTGCTCATATAATATTATTAGAAGATTGTTAAAGCATACTTTCACCTGTTCTAACAGGACTAGTTTAAATACCTACCTCCTAGGTCAAGTCAAAAGAGTGAAAAAGCCACTCTTTTCCGTTGATAGATCACTGTCTGTAACTTGTACTAATAGGTTCCCAACAAAAATGAATCAAGGCAGCAACTGATTCATAGCTTATATTGTTTACAAAGCACCTTATATTATATGATCTGGAAAGAAATGTTAATCTTATTCCTTCTTTGAGTTCCAGCTTTTCTCATCTGCTTGCTTTCCCCTTCTCTTTCTTTCTATTCCTCTCCCATTTATTTTCACTTTTCTCTATGCTTTCTATGTCTTTGCTTCAAGTCCTCTAATTCACTTGTCAACCAAAACCCTTAAAGAAAGTGCCCTTCTGCGAATAGAAATGTCACGCGCCATACATGTGGATACATATGAGAATATATGGAGAGCTGTCAACCAAATAATAGCTTAAAAACACCCAATTGAAATCCGTGCAGTATTTCAATTCAGCAGCCTCAAATTTTACGCTACACAAGCACATGATTGAGGTAGAACTGTATGCCTACAGATGCCAAAGCAAAAGCTCATAATTATATGAAAACATACATGTTTACAAGAAATCAAGTGAAAAATGTCCTAAAGCAATTATTTGACCCGGGTATCAGCAATATAAAAAATATATATAGAACTTTAGGTCATATCATAATTCTATTCTATAAACTTATTCTCTGAAAATTTTAGCTGCATGTAGGGGAAGAAGTAAAAAGGAAAATTTGACTTTAATGTGAAACAAAGAGAAAGAACGTACTTGGTATGATTTAGTTGTCAGGTTATAACAACAGACACAATAAAATAATATTCATGAAGGAAGATAGCGACATACCCATCCTACTATATTCAAGCCTTTCTCGATAAATGACGAATCCGTGGGTCGTTTGCCACTCATTATTTCAAGCACCAATACTCCAAAACTGTACACATCTGTTTTTTCTGTTGCCCTACCACTTTGCATGTACTCTGCAGAATTGATCAGATTACACAATGGTCAACAAAAATATCATCTCTCTGATATAACTATTTCTATTCAACCAACTATCATACTATTTGAATCTTCTGTCAAAGAAAAGGAAAACAAAAGAATGCTTGAGACCAATAGTACAGACGTTCTGATCCCACATGAACAGGCTCATATCCACACACATGGTCTGAACAGTTAAAGGATAGTTCTTTTGAGTTAATATGGAAATATGCAACAGGTGTTATGCAGCAAATTCCAATATTTCCATAATTAAGATTTCAAATCTTTTGAACTACAAATAGGACAAAAGCAAATAAGAAACTTATTGTGGCATTGGACGTTCCCAAAATGGGTACTATAAGGTCGGATGAATTAGAAAATAGACAGGTGCATGTTGGCATTCCAGGCTTCCTTCTCCTTTCATTTCCCTTTCACAGCCTATCCGAAAAAGAATCCAGTATACCGATCTAAAAACTGATATATATTTAAAGCATTTGCTTCGATTGTGGCTCAAAAGAGAAACTCGCCGAAAACTTCTCAAGAATGGTAATCAATACATACATGTCCAGTTCCTAGGGCTATGGTGGAAACACACAAACAAATGGTTATGGAGTCAACTTCAAAATCCATAGATCACTTTGGAATGCAATTATGTACCTCGTCAGGGAACAATTGCAAAGGGGGCTAGCAAGGAGTGTTAAGGCATCCAAGAGGCTACTTAGAACACTCGCTTCACATGAATAATCCCCACAATTATAACCCAAGAAAGGGTTTGTAACCTGCAGTGGGCAGCTATTTTTTCCCATTTTTTTGTTTTTTGTTTTTTTGTTTTTCTTTTTTTTTTTTTTTTTTTTTTTTTGGGGGGGGTGGGGGGCCACGCCATTGCATCAAAAGAGGACGATGTATATTTTTTTGGTTTTGTTTTTTTTTTTGTGGGCCTCACACCATTGCAAAGAACTGTAGAAACTTTTTTTCTCTCAGATACAAGTATGTCTTCTCAGTCTCTCAAACCCACTTTCACCTTGTCCATGTCGCCACTGCCTCCTCTTATCTCTCTATACTCCGACAATGCTGCCGCATCCCCCTTTTCTCTCTTCTCCTTCGCCACCACCCCTTCGCCGCCCCACCACTTTTCGGATCGAGCCCTCGGAAGAGGTCAGGGCAGGAGCTCCGATGATGTGTCGCCTAAGGAGAGTCATGGAGAAGCCATGGACAAGATCTAAACACCGGAACTATGGATGACGATGCTGAGGTAACGTATGTATCTGCCCTTTGGTAATTTTGTGATTTAATTGATTTTGTGAACTGATGATATTATTATTTGGGGTTCTTTATTAAGATTTATTACATTTGAAGGAAATTGAGAATTGGTAGGATTTGCGTTATTTAAAGGAACTTTTTATGATGATTATGATGATGAAACACAGAGTTTTAGAGTTGTGTAGAAGTTTTTTATGATGATAAAGAAAAGGACTAAGAATTGGGGTTCAACAAAATTTGTGTTTTCTAAATTTGTGCCTCTTAAGGATTATAATTTATTTTAATTTCCAAGGTTCATCGTTTGTGTGATAAGAAACTTTGTTATTTGTTACTTGAGAAAGATTTACCAAGCCTTCTATTTGATCTTTGTGATGATTACTAGTTGTTTGCTTAAAAAACAAAAGTTTATCGATTTAAACTTTAAATGGTAAGTTTTGATTTTTCTTCTGTCCCTTTTCACCTTGATTGTTATTAGAGATTCGGTTGTCAATTTAAAGAAGCTTGGTTCTATTAGCGAAGAAAATTCTCTAATTGACATTTCTATTTGTACTCTCTGGTTTGTGCTCCTCTTGCTATATATCTTCCTCTTTCATTTTTGCAATAAAAGTTTCATCTATCACTTGTTGTAAATATAAAAAAGTCCCCTGTATTTTTTTTCATCTCTCCTTTGTTGGCGCAAACATCCACATTCATCCCTTCAGGAGATGTCAGAGCAGAAGCTTGGCTTAATAATGTCACCAAGAAAGGAGTTCTTGGAGATGCTATGCATTGATGTAAAGCAAAACCTTGATGCGTAGCTGAGTTGAAAGTTGCGGAAACAGAAACGAACGCAGTTGTGGGTCTTGATGCCTACCAAGACTTAGACGAGGCAACCGAGTCAAAGGCCGACAAGCATGAAACCCCTGATCACACTAAATCGCAAAGAAGTCATGACTTAGCGAATGTCCCTACTATTGAGTAGGAGTGGTAATCGGGTCGGGTCGACCCGACCTGATTACTGCTAAATTGTTGGGTGGTATAGTTGGTCATCACACTAAACTCACACTGATGGGGGACGAACTCTAGGAAATCTCAACCTAAGGTTTCTCTCCCAAGATAGGGTTTGGGAATCTCTCCCTAGGGTTTCTCACCCGAAGTACATAGGCTACTCAAAATGCTCAAATAGCAATTTTTATTATCAATCATTAACTGCCGAAAATAATGGTAATCTCAACCTTATATAGGCCTACAAAAAAAATAACTCCCACCACAACTGATGTGGGATGAAATAAACCAATAATTAACCAACTAAAATGAACTACAATAAGATAAAATAAGCCAACAACTAAATCAAATAAATCCTACTAGATGTCCCTATCATTCCCCCGGGTTGGGGAAAACTAGACCCTGTCGAGTGCAGATCTCAACTCTCAATCGGGCCATGGTGATGGCCTTGGCCCCAACAGATATGCATCAAGGCTGAACCAAGGCGGTATGGGTGGGACTGGCTTCTGTGACAGATCTGCTATAAAGGATGACAACTCAAGCAATGCACAGGTAACAGAAAGAGACGCATCCTCCAGGATGAGAATTGAATCAACTGTACTTCACATCATGAATAGTCTGACCTCCTGTGACTCTCCTGTAGGAAGATCTGCAAAGGATCGTACAAGTCAAGTGATCTTTGGGACACTGACACCCTCATAGTTGGTGTGGATGTCATTAGCTCCATGGCAAGCTCCGCTGATAGATCTACTGAGTTCTTTACAAGAGGCTCTTCTATCTTTGGCTCTGGTTCGGGTTCATCAACAACTACTGGCTCTGGTCCTAACTTAGCTGCATTATCTTGTTCTGGCTCATGCTCCAACTCAGCAACAACTTCTGACCCTGACTCCTCGAGAACGTCAGGCTCGACAAGGGCTGAAGGCTCTGGATCTGTGTCCCTCTTTACAGCCTGACTTGCTGTAAGTTTTTCTAGGGCAACTCGAATCTTAGTGCAGAGATCTATGATGACCGGCTGTTGGGCTCTTGCTCAACATTGGGCTATTTATAGTCTAACTCAGATGAAGAAATGGGTGGAGCATAACGAGCGCGAAGAAAGTCTTGCAAGAGAAACCAATATCGACATAACTTATGATTGTTCTCTACCCAATAATATGGCTCTCCCACCAACTTCATTCAGGCATAGAGGCACTTTTGCTCAGATGTCAGAGAAAAATAATTAAAGAAAGTTTCAAGATTGCTCTCCCATTCTTCATAACCGTAACCATCATAAAAACCACGAAAAGTCGGAACAGCCACATACATTTTCCATTCAACTTCCTTTGGATCACCATTAGTATGAATATATTGACCACAAAAATAGAATCCCATAAGGAAAATTTCAGTGCATAAGCTCAAGAATTACCCAAGAATCTCAAAGGCTCTAACTGGACCCAAATCAGACTGTTGCAGGACTTATAGCAGCACCAAATAGGGATTGTGGAGGTCGTCTCTGGTGCTTGAATGCTGCGAAAATCTATCTAGTAGCTCCGGGCTTCTGTCACGAACCCAATGCTTCAAACGGAGCTCAAAACGGATTCCGAGCGGGCGAGCTTTGGGTTTTTTTTTGTGGGGAGGGGGAGATTTACAGGAACTGGGGGTTACTGTTCACGTGAACAGTAATTGGGGTTTACTGTTCACGCGAACAATAATCACAATCGGGTGATTACTGTTCACGTGAACAGTAATCGGGTGATTACTGTTCACGGAACAGTAATCTAAAAAAATTTCTCTCTTTTTTCAAATCTAGGTTTTTTTCTTTTCTTTTTTTGATTTTCAAGAACTAGAGTTTTGGGAATTTGTGAAAATTTTGGTGGAGAAAAAAAAGGTTTTTGTAGAAGTTAGGATTTTGTGGAAGAAGTGAAAAAGAGCAGTATTTAGCTCTAATACCAAAATGATGGGGGACGAACTCTAGGAAATCTCAACCTAGGGTTTCTCTCCCAAGATAGGGTTTGGGAATCTCTCCCTAGGGTTTCTCACCCAAAGTACATAGGCTACTCAAAATGTTCAAACAGCAATTTTCGTTATCAATCATTAACTGCCAAAAATAATGGTAATCTCAGCCTTATATAGGCCTACAAAAAAAATAACTCCCACCACAACCGATGTGGAATGAAATAAACCAACAATTAACCAACTAAAATGAACTACAATAAGATAAAATAAGCCAACAACTAAATCAAATAAATCCTACTAGATGTCCCTATCACACACACTAGAGGTTCAAGGGTTCGAAATTGAGCTCACACATTTTTTAACAATTTAATTTAGGCAAGGGGAGGATGTGGGGGCGGCGGCGGAGAAGATCGAAGGGAGGCCGAGGAGGAGAGAGAATAATCGGGTCTGGCGGATCATGCGGGTTCGGGTCGACCCAACCCATTTAATAATCGAGTCAGACGGGTCGACTCGATTAGCCCAAACCCAGACCCGGTAACTCCGGGTTGGGTCACGTCAGGTCCGGCGAGTCGCGACCCGTCTACCACCCCTGCCTTTGAGTCCCTTGAATTGAATTCTAATTAGAACTACTACTTTTGAAACTCTTGAATTGAATTCAATTATGTAGGTGTAGGCTCCATTACCTAAATTTTGAGATTGCTAAGAATTTTGCAACTAAGATTAACATTAATAATAGTATACAGTATATAGCATGATTGTTAATGGTACTATTTCTCTATGACAGAAAAGTGAGAAAAGGTTGCGTTTAATTCAGACAAGTGTCATGGTTGTATATGAATTGGCTTTATTTAGCTTTAGAAAAGTAATGAGTGCATGGCCAGGGAACACCCAATCTGAGATGTTATACCCTTCGTACTGTTAAAAAAATGAGTTGTATTAGGAGTATCATATGAGTTGTATTAGTAGTATAAGAATAGGAGTAGGATTAGATTTACATGTATTATATAACTCAATTGGGAGGAGAGATCTCTCCAACTCTCTTTTCTCAATATTCTCTAAATTCACATGGTATCAGAGTCATCTCCCTAACCCTATTCTTAATCCTACTACCTAGCCCTAATTTTTCTTCTTTTCTTTTTTTTCTTCTTCTTCTTATTCTTCTTATTTTCTTTTCTTTCTCCAAAACAGCCAGTCCCTTCTCCTCACTTCATCTTTGACAGCAGCACCTCCTCACGTCTCGCCTCCTCTCACATCCCACCCCACTCCAGTCCCCTCCTCTCACATCCCACCCGACTAGCAATCGTCTTCCACAACCGGTCTCGCAATTCGTCTTCAATCACCTCCTAATCTGAACCCAACTCGCAACCACTCGCCTCGTCTTCCGGTCTCGCAATTCATCTTCAATCATCTTCCGAATATGAATCCCAACTCAATACCACTCACCTCGTCTTCCAATCATTCGTCTTCCGAATCTGAACCCGAGCACAACCCGAACCCGAACATGACTCGCAAAAGCCCAGCACAACCAAATATGAATCGTCCCAAAATTGATTCGCCTTCAATTCTGTTCCCAAACCAGCACAATCTTACTCGCCTCCTCGACTTCTCCATTAAATCGATTTCTTTAGGCATAATCATCTCCTCCTCTTCTCTTTCTTCCCATGCTCTCCATTCTGATTTAGACCAAAAAAAGAAAAAGGTTCTTTTGGGGATGGGCAATTAAAGCCTTCTCTTTTTTTTGTGGAAGTTTTAGGTTGAAGCACACTTGAACATCTTTGTAATTTTGGGGGGTTCTTTTGTTTATTTCTGTGAGTTTTGAGTAATGTCCGAAGAGATAAAGCCAACAATTTTTGAGATTGTATTTAGGAAGATCACTAATAAAAAGTTGAACGGTGACAACTTTCTACAATGGAAACGAGTTGTTGAGATTCATGTTATTTGGAGAGAGCTAAGGATCACCGCCACGATCCCCATGTCCAAAGGCGCAGACTTGGAGACAGGATGATGCACTTCTAAAACAGATCTTGAACAGCATGGAGCTACACGTATCTAGTTCTACATTGCAGGACTGTAAAGGAACTATGAACCTATTTGGACAAATTGTATTCAGGTAGCGGCTACCTAAGTCGAGCTTATGATGTTATTTAGAGTTGTTCAGGGGTAAACAAGAAGTCAAGGAGATTTTTCGAGGAAGTCAACGAGATTTTTCCTATCACATGTGACATGAAGATGCGAAAAAGGTGGAACAAGTTGATGGTTCTTGTTTTCATACGAGCATTGCGTCCAAAGTTCTCGACAGTGTTCTAAATATCCCCGATATAACCCCGATATTGCGCCGATATTGCGTTTACGGCACCTAGCCGCAATGATTTGGCACATCCAAACCGATATAGCAATTTTCATCTAAAATCGCCGATAAATAGGCATGAACCCGATATATCGGCCGCAATTTCGGCGATTTTGGACCCGATATAGCGTTTTACACCCAATTTCTAGGTTAGGTATTTGGGTAATTCGAGTGATGTGCCAATGTGATATTTTTGAAGATTCTACACTTGGATAGTGATTATGGATTCATAGGCTTAATGCAAGTTATCGAGTTAAGTATATCTTAAACATATAAGTATGATGTTTTATGTAGATTTATATAATTTATGCATATATTGTTTTATTGAGTTGCGATTTAAGACAAGAAGATATGTATATTTACAGTCCGATTTTGATGTCCGATTTTTGAATTATCCCTGATATATCCCCACCCCGATAAATTTTCTCAACCGATGTAGCCGCTGTGGCCGCCATTTAGAACACTGGTTCTTGAAGGCTCGATCGAATGTGATTGGTAGCTCCACTGTCAAGTCACTTGAGGATACATATCATTTCTTACATGAAATTGTTCCTTCAGAATCACAGAATCCAGCCAGCGTGGAGTCTCAAGATTGTTTGGCTCATGCAGTCTAAGGCAAAACAGCAAGAAGTAGAGGCCTTGGGAGTGATTTTGGAGATAGAGACCGTGGTAGTAATCGTTCAACAGGATGAGAAGAGGTGATCTATTGTTACTATTACAAAGAGTCACGTCACACCAAGTATAGCTGCCCACTACTGCAAGAGAAGCAGAAACAGTCGTTTTGATCTGCTCATGTAGCCACAACTCAAGAGTAATCTGATAGCAGGAGTTTAATCAATAAGGAGCAGATAAAGGAGCAGTTGTATCAAATGTTCTATCAGTTTCAGACATCGTCCACTCCACCTTCCACTGCCATTTTAGCCCGGACAGATAATCTCACTGCTTTTCTTACTTCATCTAGTTCCCCTACTTGAATTATAGATTCAAGAGCTTTTGATCACATAACTGGGAACAAAGGTATTGTGTACTCTCTTAATTTTGTGTGTTATTTTCCCGCTGTTACATTAGTCGATGGTTCTACTTCTTTTGTCCAAGGCATAAAAATTGCTAACGCTACAACTTCTCTGCCTCTGTCATCTATATTTTGTAATTCAAACTTTTCTTTCAGTTTACTATGAGTAAGATTATTAACGTGTTAAATTGTTCAGTAAATTCTATCCTACGTTCTATGAATTTCAGGAACTTGGAACGGAATGATGATTGGCACCTAACGTGAAAAGGATGAATTGTATTACCTGGACTTGGTCTTCAAACCAGTGGTGTGCTTCAGTTCTGTTTTACTTATTGATCATTGTCGGTTTGATCATCCCTCTATATTGATTTTTAAAAGTTTTAATTTTTGACCCTAGTGAAACTGAGTATTTAGAATGCGAGTCTTATCAATTAGGAAAACATTATCGAATGTCTTACCCAGTAGAGTCAATAAAAGGGCTAATAACCCATTTGATTTGGTTCAATCATATATATGAGGTCCATGTTCAATAAAATACAAAGTTGATTTTCAATATTTCATTACTTTTGTGGATGATTACTCGCTTGTTCTTGGCTTTATCTCATGAAATCTCGTTTTGAGATCTTTTTTATATTTTAAAATTTTTGTGCTGAGATTAAAACCCAATTTAATACTTCTATGAAAATCTTAAGAAATGATAATACTAAGAAGTATTTTAGTTCATCTTTCGCAAAATTTATGACTAAATATGGCATTATTCATCAATCCTCGCTGATTGCAAAGCCGGCTTTTGTGAAGATTCTTATTTCTTTGGCTGCCACTTATCACTAGCCCCCTCCATCAATTAGATGTTAAAAATTCTTTTCATAATGGTACTCTTGATGAGGAGGTTTACATGAAGCAACCACCCAGTTTTGTTACTTGGGGGGAGTCGGGGAACATATGCAGACTGTAGAAGTCCTTGTATGGATTAAAGCTGTCGCTGAGAGCTTGGTTTGGAAGATTTGCCTATGTTATTTCAGATAAAGACTGGGGATCTTCGTGGTACTTCTTAGGCATTGAAGTAATTTGGTCCAGGAAAGGAATTACACTTTCACAGAGGAAGTATGTGTTTGATATGCTCTCTAAGACAGGTATGTTGAAGTGCAAAGCAATTGATGCACTTATGGAATCTAATATCAAGTTGCTACCAGATCAAAGAGATATTTTAAATGATCCAAAAGTATCCTCAGTCGGTAAGCTGAACTACCTAACGGTAACTAGACCTGATATTATATCTGTCGTAAGTGTTGCAAGTCAGTTTCTCTTAGCATCAAGAACAACTCATTGGGGCTGCAGTAGTGCAAATTCTTAGGTACTTAAAGAAGTCTTCAAGAAAATGACGTCTGTATTCGGATTATGGACAAATTAGAGTTACTGATTTTTTAGATGTTGATTGGGCAGGATAACTCGTTGATAGCGATCTACCACAAACTTTTGTGTGTTCCTTGGAGAAAATATGGTATAATGGAGAAGAAACAGAGTGTAGTGTCATGATCTCTTGTGAAGCAGAGTATCGTGCAATGGCGAATGTAACTTGTGAAATAATTTTGAGTCAGAGACTTGTTGACTGAACTTGGCTTTGCTCTAGAGTGTCTTATGAGATTATATTGTGATAACCATATTACTATTCACATAGCTGAAAATCTGTTTCACAATAGCAAACATATTGAAGTGGACTATTATTTGGTACATCAGAAGATGGAAGAGAAGATTGTTCAAGCTCGATATGTTTCATCCGGCCATCAGCTGGCAGATTTACTCACAAAATCTCTTGAAAAAAACACGAGTTGATTTTATTTGTGACAAGTTAAGCATGTATGATGTATGTTCTCCAGCTTGAGGGAGAGTGTTAAGAATGAGTTGTATTAGGAGTAGCATATGAGTTGTATTAATAGTAGTAAAGGAATAGGGGTAGGATTAGATTTATGTGCATCTATATAAGTCAGTTGAGAGGAAAGATCTCTCTCCAACTCTCAATTTCACAATATTCTCTAAATTCACACATACATTTAGCAAAAGTTGTTCTTTGTCATTGTTTGCTTTAATTGCATACTAACTGTTTAACAAAATGTTTGTTACCAAACTTTTTTGTCATTCTAGATTTATACTTCAGACTCGAGCATGAATTATGTTTTTATCCAAAATGTTTGTTAGACGTGAATTATCATTTCTTCAAAATTCCTTTAATCGCAATGAAAGCAATTATGTATTTTCTAATAACAATGAAGTTCTCTTTATATATGTATTTTTATTGTTGTAGTCTCATTTTAATTTACCAATGAACTGAATAAGGATACTGTGATTTTTTTTTTTAAATCAACTCTATGTGTGCAATATCATTGTTGCAGTCTCATTTTAATTCACCAATGAACTGAACAAAGATTTTGTAATTTTTTAAAAAATCAAATTTGAGAACAATGATTTGTACATTGTTTATATAGCCAAATAATTTTTTAATTATTTGGCAAGAAATATATAATGGTGATTTATTTGGTATCTGGCTCAGCACATATGTTGCGTGTGTCTTTGTATCATATGTAGTGTGTCCAAACTAGTTCTATCATTCTTAACAAACCCCAAAATATAAATTCTTACAAATCTCAAATTTCCATCATTTTGCATACAATGTTTAACTTAACTTTTTCTCTAGTATGATTCTCTCTCTCTCTCTCTCTCTCTCTCTCTCTCTCTCTCTCTCTCTCTCTATATATATATATATATATATATATATATATATATATATATATATATATATATATGAGAAAAATGTATATCAGCCCGCGGGCTGAGAGTACTCTCTCAGCCTGCGGTGACGTGGCTCAATTTGTCACCTCACTGACTTGCGGCCCGCTTTTAGGTAGAAGTTAAATTACCAAATACCCCTTATGATAACTTTTCCTTATTGTTTATTATTATTTTTCCCCTTTTATTTTGCCGCTCTTTATAGGATATAAATTACTTTTCGCCCTATTTCTTTACCTCTTTTTTGAAAGATCTAGTTTCTCCTTTTCAGCCTGCGATAAAAATTTTTTTGAAAATATAAAATCTTTTCAGATCAATTTTTCAGCCTGCGATAAAATTCTACTTTATAGTTTAATTTTTTTGTATATAATGTAGTCAGAGTCTTTGGTCGCATTGTACATTTAAATTGCGACCTTAGTCAAAGTCTTTGGTCGCAGTGTACATGGTTAAATGCGACCAAGGTCGCAGTGTTGTTATTGATAAAGATGGCCAGCAACTGCAATCTAGGGTTGCATTACATGGACTGCGACTTTGGTCGCAGTACGTTAAGTAATTAATTTTTTTTGTATATAATGTAGTCATAGTCTTTGGTCGCATTGTACATTTAAACTGCGACCTTAGTCAAAGTCTTTGGTCGCAGTGTACATGGTTAAATGCGACCAAGGTCGCAGTGTTGTTATTGATAAAGATGGCCAGCAACTGCAATCTAGGGTTGCATTACATGGACTGCGACTTTGGTCGCAGTACGTTAAGTAAGTGTTGTTTTATTAAGTGTTATTTTTGGATTAAGTCATTTTTGAATCTAAATGAAAAATGAAAAGTTGTCTGTTGTCTGATGCGACTTGGAGTCACTCCGTGAGACGCGACCTGTCATAAAGATTTTATGAGATCTTTTAACGTCAAGTCTACGTTGACGAACCCCGCACCATTCGTTGTTTCCCGAAGCGGTTGTCCACGCGTCGGCTCTTCATTAGGTTTAGACGTTAATGTCTTTTAATGCCAAACCGGCGCTGGCGGTTGGAGACCATTAATGCAGACGATTCTGATTAATGAACCATTAATTATGGTTATTATGGCTGCCTATAAATAGGGCTCACCCTCTCCCTTTAACAGCCCATAATTAGACTGTTTCTTTCGAGAGCAATTGCTCTGAGAATTTTCGCCTTCTTCAGAGTCTCTAACAGGGGCTGCCTCCATGGATGAAGATGACCCTATGGACGAACTTGATCGATGTTCGTCCACAAGGAAAGAAGTCATAGACCTCATCGTCCACAAGGGAAGAAGTCATGGTCCTCGTCGTTCACAAGGGAAGAAGTCATGATCCCTGACGAGGACTTAAGCCTCACCGAGATCTGCTCTGACTTGATGCACCAGTCAAGCTTGCTGATAACGGATGGTCAGAGTGGGTATAGCGGCGGGGGATGTGGTGGATATAGTGGTGGGTAGCATACCTTGTGAGGTCTCACTCTCCCTCTCTTACCCCAGAAGTGACATCGAGGAAACTCCATGCTCACTGGATAACCTTCTGGTGAAGAGATGTTCATCAACGAAAGATCGTATCCCGGCACTTTGGAGGGTCAGTTGGAATCGGAGGATTCTGCTGCCACCAGACCTCAAGAAGAAGATTGCTCTTAGTCAACAAGGACTCTTTTGATGTTTAGTCTTCTTGGCTATTTTGATGTTTAGTCTTCTTTGTACTGCTATATTGTAACACTCAATCATATTATATAAGAGATCGTTTTGTATCATTTTCACATGCCTGGAGATAAATGTCTAGACATAAATAAAAGACCTCAATAACACCACTGCTCTTAGTCAACAAGGGATCTTTTTGATGTTTAGTCTTCTTTGTACTGCTATATTGTAACACTCAATCTTATTGTATAAGAGATCGTTTTGTATCATTTTCACATGCCTGGAGATAAATGCCTGGACATAAATAAAAAGCATATTTGTTTTTTTTAATAAACTACGAACTTGGTCGCAGCCATGCATTGCAAACAAAACAACTATGACCATAGATGACACTGCGACCAAGGTCGCATAAGATACATTGCAAACAGTAACTACTGCGACCAGGGTCGACACTGTGACCAAAGACTGCGACTAAGCAACTGCTGCGGTGACGTGTCACCTCGTCGCAGTGTTGTTGTTGATTAAGACTAAAGACCAGCAATAGCGACCAAGATTGCAGATTATTTTTTTAAGACTGCGGCCATCAACTGCGACCAATGTCGCAGTGTTGTTGTTGATTATTTATAAAGACCACCAACTGCGACCAAGGTCGCAGTGATGTTGTTGATTAAGAGTAAAGACCAGCAACTGCGACCAAGGTCGCTGTGTATTTTATTAAGACTAAACACCAACAACTGCGATCAAGGTCGCAGTTTATTTTATTAAGACTACGGTCGTTTATTTTATTAAGACTACGGTCAGAAACTGCGACCAAGGTAGCAGTGTTTTTGTTGATTAAGACTAAAGTCCAGCAACTGCGACCAAGGTCGCAGTGTATTTATTAAGTCTGCGTCCAGCAACTGCAACCAATGTCGCAACCTTTTCATTTTAAAAATTTATAAAGGTGAAGTAATATAATTATTAACTGCGTCCATGGTCGCAGTATATTCGTTTAGCGTAAAATATTTAAAATGAAGGTTTGTAACAATTGTACAGCATTTTCAACCAAGACATAGTAGTAAAAAATGTAATTCACACAATTAACTTTAGAAAACAGATTTATATATATTTAAAAAAAAAACAAAATACAATTTTTTAAACTTCTAATCCTCGTCATCACCATCGTAATGAGAAAGAAGTTGCGACTTTGGTCGCAGTACTGAAGGAGGTCGCATTGCTATATGATAGCATATTTCCTCCGGTATTCTTTATTCTGTATAAGTATGCGACCATGGAATATTTTTTTACTTTTTAATGCTAGAGTCGCAGTCGTCATATAAAAGGGGTATTTTTGTCAATTTGTTTCACGATTGTTTAGGCGGGATTTTTTGATTTTTTTGGCGCCTACACTCTGCGACGATGTGTGGCATATATTCAGCCACGTCCCGCAGGCTGAGAAACTCTCTCAGCTGCAGGCTGAGGTACAGTAGCCCTATATATAATATATATATATAGATATATATATATTATATATATATATATAATATATATATATATATATATATATATATATATATATATATTATATATATATATATAGAGAGAGAGAGAGAGACACACACACACACACATAGACACACATACTACATATTATATATACATACATATATATACGCGCGCGCACACACATATTATATATGTGTGTGTGTGTGTGTGTGTGTGTGTGTGTAGGGGCTACTGTACCTCAGCCGACGGCTGAGAGAGTTTCTCAGCCGGCGCTGACGTGGCTGAATATATGCCCATATAGGTCGCAAAAGTGTAGGCGCCAAAAAAAATTTAAAAAATCCCGCCTAAAGAATCGTGAATCAAATGACAAAAATACCCCTTTTTTTACTTCTGAACTGGTATAAACTCATCCACAAACAAAATTTACCTAAAGAAATTTCAGTTGAATATATCTACAGTTATAAAATTCGTAATTCTACTACATCAAAAATATAATAGAAAAAAATTTGGATCAAGATAATGTGAAATAAACAACAGCATTGAAAAGTAAAAAAAACATGTTTGAAATATAAAAAAAACATGATATCCCTCAGCACTCCGACGACAGAAGGTGTCTTTTTCACATGCCTTCTGTAATAGAATTCTCACCGTTTTACAAATTCCGCGATCATAATCGCAGTCATAGTATAATAAAACTTTCGAACACTGCGACCATGGTCGCAGACATAATATAGTATAACTTTCAGTTTTATATGACGACATCGACACTAGTCACAGTCATAGTATAGCAAAACTTTCTATCACTACGACCATGGTCGCAGACTTAATATAATATAACCTTCAATTTTTATATCACGTCTGTGACCCTAGTCGCATTCCTTATTCGCATAAAAATAACAGACGAAACAGCTATAGTCCAGCACTGCGACTCCTTCAGCACTACGACCAAAGTCGCAATCTTTTTTCGCATGCCTTATATAACAAATATTTTATAATTTTACAAAGTAGATTAGCCATGCGACCCTGAGATCAGTTCACGTATATCACATCTTATAAAATACTATATTAATTACACTAAATTAAATGAAGTAATAATATTCTATCTACCGTGATACAACAACAGTTAGAAAAAAGAGATGCACTAATATTAATCTCGATAAAGGAAAGATGTACACCATACATAATCTAAAGATATAGGAAAAACATTCTATAAAAATTTAATTTGTACTTCACGTAATAAACCTCTGGACAAAAAGAACTCTTCGGATTCTCCCGCCATAACTCTTCAATTAAATATTTAATTTTTTTTTACCACTTCTTCCAATACTCAACGTCACTATAACAATTATTATTACTATTATGTCTTTCACATTATTGACCTTTATATAGTGCTTGTAACTAATACATTAATCAATCTAAAAAACTATATTTTTGCTCTTCGTTTTCAATTTGATTTCAAAAACTTCCAGAAAATAATTCATTTTTGAATCATGTCTTCCCCCTCTTCTTCCTCTGAACACTCAGATTTTAACTTCAATCATTCCCCTACCGGTCCTCTTTCTTCAGGGTATTCTAGTGAATCTGATACCAGTCTGGACTTCACTCCTTTTGACTATCTCACTACATCAAATAATATTTTAACTGATCCTCCTCTTCATGAGGATGATGAAGTTTTCATGTGGGTTAGTGAGGAGGAAATTATTCCTCTGCCACTTGACAGAGACATGCTTGATGAAAGCATTCCTCTGATGCTGGAGGCTCGCTTTCTCGACACGGATCGGAGGAAGAGCTTGATAGAGACGATCCATTCTGGGAGTTTATCGATGAACAAAAAAACCCTCAAAAACAGGAAGATGGTGAGGAAATAAGTGATGAACAAGAAGACGAGGAGAATGAAGATGACGAATCTGCTTATGATGGTGATGACGACGAGGATTAGGATTTCCTGATCTTTGATATTCAACGTTATTTGTCTTCTGTTAACAGCTGTTAATGCTCTTTTTTGTAAGGTCTCTTTCTGACCATATTATGTTATAAATAAAATTTACTTCTATCTGTAAAATAATCTTTCATATTTTTAAAATACATATAAAGTATGCCATATAGTTATAATAATTACATATGAAACTGCGACCACGGTCGCTGTCCAGTTATAAACAGTTGATCGTTTTGTATTCAATAAAGTTATAAACAGCTGCCATGGTCGCAGTCCAAAATTAAACTATATAAACAGATAATACTGCGAACATGATCGCAATTCTCTCAAATCAGTATATTTCACTGTATATCACAAATTAGAAAACTGCGACTGCTGTTCTTAAACACTGCGACCATAGTCGCAGTCCTACTTCGCATGCAATAAGTAAAAAAATTCGTAGTTTATAGGCGGCTGAGACAACAGTTACAGTGAAGAGCAAACATATAAAACCATACGTAAACTGCGACTATAGTATCAGTCCTTATCACCGTTATTACATTTAACTTAGCAAAAAAAATCATCCAAAAAAAAATGTTGTCGTGAGTACTGTAACCATAGTCGCAGTCCTTGATCGCATGCTATATGTAAAAAATAATTTAATAGTCATAGGCGGCTCAGACAACAGTCAGAGTGAAGAACAAATACATAAAATAATACGTAAACTGCGATTATACTATCAGTATTAGTCACCGTTATTACATTTTAACCAAGCAAAAAAAAAAACGTCCACGACTTGCTCTTGTTAAGCACTGCGATCATAGTCGCAGTCCTTGTTCGAATTCAATATGTAAAAAAAACATAATAATTTATACATTACATGCGAAAAAAAGTAAACTGCGACTATATTAAAATCAGTAAATTTCAAATCAGATAACAAAAAAATAATAAAGAAGCATTCAAATTAGTTTCGTGATTTGAAAAAATTGGTGGCAGTTTAAAAAAAAATAATTATACATTACATGCGAAAAAAAGTAAACTGCGACTATATTAAAATCAGTAAATTTCAAATCAGATAACAAAAAAAATTAATAAAGAAGCTTTCAAATTAGTTTCGTGATTTGATAAAAAATTGGTGATAGTTTGGCCGCAGTTATAAAGATAATTGTAACAATATTGACTAACGTTAGAAATATAAAAAAAATAATAAACTATACAGATCTACTGTCTTTTACCACAGGGTATTTAATAATTTCAACTGTTTCAATAAGCGGGCGTCCTTTCTAGTGTGGCTAATAATGGCCACATCACCGTAGGCTGAGAGGGTCTCTCAGCCGTCGGCTGATATACATTTTTCTCATACATATATATACATATATATATGGGGTACTGTACCTCAGCCTGCAGGCTGAGAGAGAGTTTATCAGCCGGCGAGACGTGGCTGAATATATGCCACATATCGGCCGCAGGCTGTTGGCGCCAAAAATCAAAAAATCCCGCCTAAACAATCGTGAACAAATTGACAAAAATACCCCTTTTATATGACGACGACTGCGACTTTTAGCATTGAAAAGTAAAAAAAACATTCCATGGTCCCAGACTTAATACAGAATAAAGAATACCGGAGGAGGAAACATGCTATCGTATAGCAATGCGACCTCCTTCCAAAAATTGTATACTCCATAGTCGCGGTACTGCGATCATAGTCGCAGTACATGGTCGCATAATATATGTAAAAAAACAAATTTAATTGTTCATAGGAGTATCAGGCAAACATTCAGAAATTATACGAAGGACAGTATTTGATGACTAACAGTTGACAATTTATGGTCGCAGTTACTTAATCATTTATCAGTTCCCAATGCAACGACTATGGTCGCAATAATGAGCTGTTTTGGAGTTCAAAGTAATTTAAAATTATAGTGTATTAACTTTTAAACTGTTTTGAATAACTGAACAGTCATCTAGGAAGTATACAATTTTTGGAAAAGGTAGAAAATATATTGACAGATATTCACGGTGGTCCGAGATCTTAAACCTTTTGGAATTCCGGGATTAAAAAATATATAAAGGGTCATGAGCAAAGGATTAAAAACATACTAAGTTTTTTTGCTCAAACTCGTTACTCTCACTGTTCGGAAAATAGATTCAAAAAATGTCTTCACCACCGTCTTCACCGGAAAGAAGCCAATCATCTAATGATGATTGGATGTCTAGTTCTGAACCGATGTCTCGCTACGGGTCAGAATCTGAGCTTGATACAGACGACCCGTTCTGGGAGTTCATTGATGAACCAAAACACAAACATGAAGAGGAAGAAAGCGACGTGGAGAATGTCGCTAAAGAGGAGGAAGAGACGGGAAGCGATACAGAAGACGAAAGCATGACTCTTGACGACGAATCTGATACGATGGTGATGACGAGGATTAGAAGTTTAAAAAAATTATATTTTGTATTTTTTAAATATATTATAAATCTGTTTTCTAAAGTTAATTGTGTGAATTACATTTTTTACTACTATGTCTTGGTTGAAATGCTGTACAGTTGTTACAAACCTTGATTTTAAATATTTTACGCTAAACGAATATACTACGACCATGGACGCAGTTAATAATTATATTACTTCACCCGTATAAATTTTTAAAATGAAAGGTTGCGACTTTGGTCGCAGTTGCAGGATGCAGACTTAATAAAATAAACTGTGACCTTGGTCGCAGTTGCTGGTCTTTAGTCTTAATCAACAACACTGCTACCTTGGTCGCAGTTGCTAACCGTAGTCTTAATAAAATACAATGCGACCTTGGTCGCAGTTGCTGGTTTTTAGACTTAATAAAATACACTACGACCTTGGTCGCATTCGCTGGTCTTTATTTTTAATCAACAACAACGCTGCGACCTGGTCGCAGTTGCTGGCCGCAGTCTTAAAAAAATAATCTGCGACCTTGGTCGCAGTTGCTGGTCTTTAGTCTTAATCAACAACAACACTGCGACGAGTGACACGTCACCGCAGAAGCTGCTTAGTCGAAGTCTTTGGTCGCAGTGTCGACCCTGATCGCAGTTGTTTCTGTTTGCAATGTAGTCTTATGCGACCTTGGTCCGCAGTGTCGTCTCTGGTCCAAGTTGTTTGTTTGCAATGCATGACTGCGACCAGGTCGTAGTTTATTAAAAAAAAATATGATTTTTATTTATGTCCAGGCATTTATCTCCAAGCATGTGAAAATGATACAAACGCTCTCTTATATAATAACATTGAGTGTTACAATACAGCAGTACAAAGAAGACTAAACATCAAAAGAGCCCTTGTTGACTAAGAGCAGTGGTGTTATTGAGGTCTGGTGGCAACAGAATCCTCCGATTCCACCTGACCCTCCAAAGTGGCGGGATACGATCCTTCGTTGATGAACATCTCTTCCACCAGAAGGTTATCCAGTGCTACCCACCACTATATCCACCACATCCCCCGCCGCATACCCACTCTGACCATCCCGTACCAGCAAGCTTGACTGGCGCATCAAGTCCGAGGAGATCTTGGTGAGGGTTAAGTCCTCGTCAGGGATCATGACTTCTTCCCTTGTGACGACGGAGGACCATGACTTCTTCCCTTGTGGACGATGAGGTCTATGACTTCTTCCTTGTGGACGAACATCGATCAAGTTCGTCCATAGGGTCATCTCATCCATGGAGGCAGGCCCCTGTTAGAGACTCTGAAGAAGGCGAAAATTCTCAGAGCAATTGCTCTCGAAAGAAAACAGTCTAATTATGGAGAGGGTGAGCCCTATTATAGGCAGCCCATAATAACCATAATTAATGGTTCATTAATTAGAACCGTCAACCTTAATGATCGCACGACTATCGAAGTCCAATGGAAGGCTGACGCGTGGAGTGTCGTTTCAAGAAGCGTCGAAGACGCTGGTCTACAACCGCCAGCGCCGGTTTGGCATTAAAAGACATTAACGCCTAAACCCAATGAAGAGCCGACGCGCGTGGACAACCGCTTCGGGAAACAACGAATGGTGCGGGTTCGTCAACGTAGACTTGACGTTTAAAGATCTCATAAAATCTTTATGACAGGCCGCGTCTCTCGGAGTGACTCCAAGTCGCGTCCCCAGCAAACTTTCATTTTTCATTTAGATTCAAAAATGACTTAATCCAAAAACAACAACACGGCAACCTTGGTCGCAGTTGCTGGCGGCAGTCTTAATCCAAAACAACACTGCGACCTTAGTCGCTATGCTGTTAATATAAAGGAAACACTTACTTAACGTACTGCGACCTAAGTCACAGTCCATGTGATGCAACCCTAATTTACAGTTGCTGGCCACTTTATCAATAACAACACTGCGACCTTGGTCGCAATTAACCATGTACACTGCGACCAAAGTCTCTGACTAAGGTCGCATTTTAAATGTACACTGCGACCAAAAACTCTGACTACATTATATACAAAAAAAATTAAACTATAAGTAGAAATTTATCGCAGGCTGAAAAATTGATCTGAAAAGATTTTATATTTTCAGAAAAATTTTATCGCAGGCTGAAAAGGATAAACTAGATCTTTCAAAAAAGAGGTAAAGAAATAGGGCGAAAGTAATTTATATAAAATAACCTAAATCCTATAAAGAGCGGCAAAAAAAGGGGAGAAAATAATAATAAACAATAAGGAAAGTTATCGAAAGGGGTATTTGGTAATTTAACTTCTTCCTAAAAGCGGGCCACAAGTCAGTGAGGTAACAAATTGAGCCACGTCACCGCAGGCTGATATACATTTCTCTCTCTCTCTCTCTCTCTCTCTCTATATATATATATATATATATATATATATATATATATATATATGAGAAAGAGAAATAATATCAACAGTATTGCGCAGACCCAGGTTAAGATGACCTAATAGGACATAATTGAAAATAAGATTCATAAAGACTTTTAATAGAACAAGAAAATTATAAAATCAGCATAAAAATAGTGATATTGTTACAGGAATTGAATGCCTTAACTAGCAGCCATTATCTCATATCTGTATTGAAGCAGATTTCAGGAATAATATGATCCATTAAATCTGAAAGTTCTAACAGCCAGTCCTCTATCAGATGTCGACCCTAAGTGAATTAGTCATTTGATCTTCATAAGCCCCATGCATTTAAACAAATAAGAAGCCTATCAAGAAACCTAGAAAGCCTGTAATAGGGTAGCGGAATCCACCAAATTACTATCAATTTAAGCAAATGCAACATGATAAAAACCCTCAGGTTTTCCCAGAAAATCTAAATATGGATAAAAGAAGGGAATGTTCAATACAAGGACATATCATCTCATGTCTGCCTTCCTGAGAGAGTTATTTTAAGCCACGATTCAAACTGTATAGTTCCTCTTGCAAGTGGCAAGTCCATAAGATTGGAAAAGAAAACAAAACAAAAAACTTGAGCAAGTGGCAAGTCCATTGATTTAAAAAAAATTTAAAGATTAGATCAAGAATCATTATAAATACTGCATCTTCCAATAAATCGGCTTTAACGTTATTATAGCTAGACAAGGGCAAACACAGTTTATATTGATCAAAATTTGTGAGACAGGCATAGTGAAAAATATTATTCCATATTTTGGATAAAGTTGCCTCTTTATCAGTACTTGTCAAAGTAGATAAGTTGATCCGGACTTGTGAGACATGCATAGTAAAAATGAATCCGGCAAGCACAGCACTATTCTTGGCAAGACATATTACATCTTAACCATTTGTCTCCAGTACCTACATGAGAGTGTAGCTTAAAGTACATCAATTTCTTCATATATAAAATAAAAATAGCAATTAAAGATTTTACCTCAAGCCACACAGAGGTTGTTTCGGTCCCAGTAAAAAGATACTACCCAATAAATATGGTGTCACCCCTTTTAACATCCTGCAATCCATAGGAAACAGTATGGCTGATTGTTAAAGTATAAACACCGAGAAAAATGAAAAAGTCCCCCCGGCAGCAATGCCATTTATTTCCTCCTTTATGCGTGTTGCCTGAGATACCTTGTGCTGTTCTCCTCACGAAGGGGAACGTCGGAATGTTGCTTATTAATGTGTGCCCCATACCTAGGTAGGGACTTAAGCATTCTGGTTAAAGAGGTAATCCAAACACTTAGATTCCAGTTATCTCCAAGATTTGGGCATATATGCAAGATGTACATATGATCTTTGAATATATGTCATTATTGGATAACTGAAGTTAGTTTAAGCCAGTCCCTTATGTACTTCCCTTTGGAAATTGATGCACGATTTATAGCTATCCTTAAAAGGAAATTGATGCGTAGCTATCCTTGTACGGCTTGATGAACATTTATGTACGTTTCACTGTATGCTCATGAAAGAGGGCGGGTATCACCCCACCTATGGTTCAAAAACGACTAAGTTAGCTTAAGCTAGAAACACCAAAGATTTCGGAGCAGAGTTGTTTTCTATGCTGATTCTGATAAAAAAGCAATTTGAAGCTTCAAAAACATTTTAACTTTACCTAAACCTTAATTCCTGGATAAGTTAATGTGAATATTTGGTGTCACGCATGTCCTGAGTCCTGTGTGTTTTTGAATGGTTTTGAGTAATAGCATGTTGCTTAGTTTACTGGTAAATGTACTCTCATTACATGTTTATCTGCCTGCCAGTTTGCATATATTTTGCGAAGTTTTAAGCACTTTATCAAAAGTCCACAATATCATCACTGATATCAACAAAATATAACTTAGTCAAGCCTCCTTAGGAGGGCAAGGCAGGAAACTTTGATCATTTCCATGAGACCTCCTCGTAATAGAGGGGAAGATATTCCTTCACTTTTTAACTCTCAAATAGATCTTTGATCATTTCCACGTGCAACAAGACAACCTCTTGATATTTATGATGAAGGACTTGGGACACTATCCCAAAAGACTAGCCTTCTAGTTAGATTTGCTCAAATCCTTATATACTTGAGACCATCGCCACGTCTAGCCGATGTGGGACTATTTATTCGACCCAAATCCCAACAGTTCCCTCGAACAAAGAGTCTCCCTGCAAGCTCAACTATCTTTACACTGGAAGATCAAATGCTCCATCGAGATCCAACTCTTTACTACGTGAGGTGGCGGCACGCCTTATGTGAAGTACCAACTGCAGTCGGTCACTCCTCTACACCGTGTGATAGACCTGGTGACAGGCGTGCGCCATTGCAAACGAGCACCACTATCAAATTTCTTGAGAGCCCAACATTAGCTTCACAGGGGCCTATTGCGCCTTTTTGCGCCGAGGGGTGGGTAGACCCATTGCGCTTTTGCGCTATGGGGGGATCTACATCGTCGAATATCACCACACACACGACTAAGTTCGGGGCATAGCTCTGATATCACTTGAAGGACTTGGGGCACCATCCCAAAAGACTAGCCTTCTAGGTGGAGTTGTCCAAATCCTTATATACTCAAGACCATCCCACGTCTAGCCGATGTGAGACTATTTGTTCGACCCAAATCCCAATATATGAAATATAGGTATCAAGACACTTGAGGCCCCATACCTTTGGCTCACAACCAACCTATTTCTCAAAAAAAAAATATATAAATAAAGCATAACTCTAGTATTATCACATTCCCCAAAAGATGGGGAAAACATGAAGTGTAAATACTGCAAAATCCTATAACCTTAGGGGGCTGGAAATGCATTAAAACCTTATGTTTTAGCTTGACATCAATGTCTGCATCACTTAAATTCACAAATCAGTAGAGAGATGTAAAGTAAAATTAATTCTATTCCAGTTCTTATTTTTCTTTTCGATAAGATATTTTCCCAGTCATTAAAACAATATTAGACATCGATAAAAGAAATTACATCATTTCAAATATCCAGGAGCCATCATTGTATCCATATTATTATTATCTATGAAACATGGACACTAACACTTACAAGATACTTGTCCGACATGTACCAGACACTCTGATGCCATGTTAGATTTTAAAAAACCATAAAGGTATGTGTCAACGTCATGTCGAAAGCTGTATTGGCTTCAAATAAAATCTAAAAATCATGTTTTGGATACCTAAAAATCATATATCGCTTACATAAACATGAAAATGAATGTCTCTTCAATATAAGAAAATATGTGAATAGAATCTAAACACATCACAAATTAGGTGACATATTAATTGTATTATTCTTAAATTATTTTTTTGTTTTGCTTGTTCTTTATTAGAAAGTATGGATGTAGATCATTTAGATTTCATTTTATTTTTCATTTTACTTTTAATAGAACACATCTTAATCACTGCAGGTTTTGATGAGTATATAGATACACACATACATATAGTCTATGTTGCATGAACACGACAACATTGAAATGGACACGGCAACATTAACACATGACAAATTCTTAAAAATACATATGAAACGTGTGTCCGAGTCGAACACGTTTCGGACACGATACGACTCCATGATAGAAATGTCCATGCAACATAGCACATAGTTATATCGCCGATCCTCGTGTCCTACATTTTAAATATTTATCTTGTCGCCGTATCCGTGTCATGTCATATCCATGTCCCGTGCCCGTGTCCGTTATAGGGAGAGGAGATAAAAGCTTGATGGAAGAGAATTTTAACTCATTGGAAGAGACAGTGCAGAGATCGGAGTCTAGAAGGAGCGAGAATATAGTCCATATGCAACCAGAACAGAAGGTCGGTCGATCGCCTGGTCGACCGACATGCACAGCTTAGTGCACGATAGTGAAATCACCTAGAGGGGGGGTGAATAGGTGATGGCTATATGAATTATGGCAATTTTGCGGAATTAAAAACTTTCACACACAAATAGCACAAATAAAGACTTGCAATAAATACAATAATTAAGGTGCAAGAATTGAAAGGAGTAGAGTTAGAGAAAATTGATCAAACGCAAACGCAAGGATGTGTTTCCGAGGTTCGAGCCACGCTCTACGTCCCCGCCTTCACACTTGAAGGATTTGCACTACTATCGTTGATCCCACCGGATCGCCAATACAAGGACACACTTATCCCTTACACTTGTGATGCCGCAACACCACCCGAAGCTCACTAGCTCCCTTGAGGCCGATGCCTCTACAACTTCACTCCAAGAAGAAATGAGTGATCACACTTGATCACTTTACAAAAGCTCACTTGCACAATCCTAGAACCAAATATGTAGATGTAAAGCTTGGGATTGTGGTGTGCAAAATCTAGAGAGAAGCTAGAGGAATAGGCTACAAGTTGGGTGTTGGGAATTTAGGCTTTGGAAAATCTTTTATGAAGGAAAGCTTTGAAAATCTTTGTAAAACTCTTAGGAAATATTTTGCAATAGTTTTATAATCAATATGAGGTGACCCTCTATTTATAGGGGTCAAAAACATCCTCAAAAACTCGTTGGAGACAAATCCCAAAAAGAAAAACAGTCAGAAAAACTAGCTGTTGGATCTGTCAGAACTTTTGACAGATCCGGTCGACCGGGTCGGTCGACCGCCAACGGTCAAAAATATGACCGTTGGGGCTCATCGGTCGACCGGGTCGGTCGACCGAAAACTCCTGTGAAGGCAAGTGAACATCGGTCGACCGGGTCGGTCGACTGATATAGACGTGCACAGTATTGTGCACATCGGTCGACCGGGCCGGTCGACCAGTCACTGTGAGTTCTGAAAAACAGAACTTCCAGAACCAGAAAACTTGGATTTTGGTTTTGGGTTTCGGGTAAGATTTTGGAACTTGTAAAAACATGAAGTATAAGCATGTGTCATACTTCAATCATGTTAAAAATAGTTTGATAAAATTCTTTTGAACACAAACTTGTTTTTCCATAAAAATTGTTTTTCCAAAACTATTATTTTTCTGAAAATCATATTTCCAAAATATGTTCTCTTTAGATCTAAGTTAGAAATGGAATTGAAAAATCTTTTGAAGCCATGAACCTAACTAAGAGGTGTGTGTGTGTGTGATAATCCCATAGCTCTACTTCTAATATCTAGCTTTGACAAAATATCTAAAATAAAAATAAAAATACAAAGCTTGTTTTCTTCAATGTCTTGATCTTGTCTTGATCTTGTCTTGATCTTCATATCATCATCTTGATCCCAAAGCATCCTAGTTGTGCATAGCTTGGGAATCTTCATTTTTGCGGCGAACTCCAAATGTGTGAGTCTTTTAGCGGAGCCGTCAAAAACAACCTGTTAAATAACCTGAAAAATTCTGAAACATAAATGTTAAATACATAACTAAATATGTTTTGCTATCATCAAAATAACCGGGATAATGGCCTTTGGGCAACAATCTCCCCCTTTTTGATGATGGCAAAACATATGTAGTTATCACAAAATATTTTGGGTAGAGACTTCAAATGAAGCTCCCCCTCAACACAAGCATATATATAAAATCATACTTAGGCATATTATCACAAATCATAATCATAAACATTTTATTTCCATGCCAACAAAAGAAGCCAAATACTCATGTCATATCATAGATGAAGGAAAAAGAGTCTCATACATGACATAAATACATAAAACACATAACCATATCCATGTCCACAACACAAAATAAAAATACATGACAAAGCAAAAGATGTCCAACACAAAATATGTCAAGTACATAACAAAATAACAAAGTGTCACAAAATATCTCTCTCAAAATAACTCTCCCCCTTTTTGACATCATCAAAAGGGGAGGTCACTCCTCAGCACCATCATCACCATCATCGCCGTCTCCGTCATCATCACCACCTTCCTCTGAAGAAGCAACCTCCTCTGGATCCATGCCATCGACTCTGGTGCGCGGTGGAGGAACAGAAGAGCGAGCTCTGGGAGGAAATGGAGGACCGGTGGCAGGGAGTCGACAAGCAGTCGGAGTCCGATCAGGAACGAGCATGTCAAATTTTGAGAAAAGGGCCTAAAACTGAACATCCACGAATCTCATGGAGTCAGCAAAATAAGACATGTCGTTTCGGACCTCCTCTCGAAAAGCAGCGTCCTGAAGAGCACGAGCATCTAACTCTGCACGAATGGCTGCGTCGCGCTGTACGGCCAAGGCCTGATGTGCCTCGAGCTGAGAGCGGACATCCGAAGAGAGAAGAGCTAGTAACTCAGGAGGAAATGCAGGTGCTGCAGAAGAAGAAGATCCTGGTGCTGAAGATGAGCCAGGACCAGCAGGAGGATGAGGTGGTTGCACAGGAGCGTGTCTACGCAGCTGTGCTTCCATCATCTTCAGGACAACTCCATTGATGTTGGTCAGGGGATTTGATGGAGTTTCAGCAGAAAGATCAAAGTCAAGACCCCTAAGAAGATGGGTAATAAGCATGCCGTAGGGCAAGCTCCTACCCGCAGTACGGATCTGATCAGAGGCCATATGAGAGGCAATGACTCTAGGAAAGTTGACCTTAATCCCTTTAAGCAGACAAAAGATAATCAAAGGGACACAACCCCTAGCATGGCTATACTCACCATGTTTGGGGACAATGTTGAAAAAGATAATCTTGGCAAGGACTTGAGATTGAAGAGTGTATCGACTCACTACCTCATTCCTAATCAAGCGGGGTTGTCATCCCCGTGAATCAGAGTAGAGGCGGTGAGTGAAGACTCACCCTCAGGAAAATCAAAGTCATGCAAATCATGTGAGTACACATCTGCTCCGCCAGTGGAGAGATGCAGAATCCTAGCAAATCGACCTATAGAAATGTCGATTTCCCTACCTAGAACTCTAGATGTGATGCGGTTACCATCAAATTCATAGTTGGCATAAAAGTAAGGAACAAGGGAAGTGTATACTTGCTCCTTGATGGACAAGAACTCAACTAGGTTGTTGTTTTGCAAGATTTGAGGGATACCTAGATGTTCAAAATCCTGAATGGTAACAAATCTCCCTGAATTAATATTTCTAGTGGAGAGGTGGGAGTATCTATCAGCAGCTAGATCATTTATAAAGGGCCGTAGGGTCTAGGAACCTGAGATGAGGGTTGAGCAATACCCTTCCCCTTCTCAGTTCGAGATCTCTTAGGCATGATTAATAAAAATGAAATTTTTAGGTGAAATCAAGTTTATGGCATGATCTAGAAGCTTAGAATCCTAGATTGATGACAGTAGATAAAAGATTTCAAAGCAAGAATTGAAGATTAGAGTCAAACATTTGATTTTTACCTTAATTGAGAAAGTCCAAACCCTAGACAGAAAAGCCTGAAATTCTCCGAATCCGGTGGTTGGAAGTTGTTGAAATTGAAGATCCGGAAGTAGGATGAAGGATTAGAGATGGGTTTTAAAAAGATTTGGATTTGGTTGAAGGATTGGAGAGAAATCAATTTTTGGGGAAAATAGGGTTCGTCGGTCGCTGAGTGAAATGAGAGAGAGAGAGAGAAAAAAATGAAAATATATAGCAGATTTGGGCAAAAATCCGACGATCGGTCGACCGGTCCGGTCGACCGAATCCAACCGAGAGCTCTGTAAATGATATCGGTCGACCGGGTCAGTCGACCGAAATATCCCGAGACCACAGCAGGCCAGCATCGGTCGACCGGAATTATGGTCGGTCGACCGGTAGCACAAAAAAAATAAAAATTTTCTCTCAGGCAGAGTCGGTCGACCGGAGATTTAAGGGTCGGTCGACCGGCTTTGCCTGAAAAACAGTTAACAGCAATTTGCCCAAAAAAAAATTTTAAATAATTTTTGTAGTCAAAAATAGGTATGACAAATTAGACATACAAGAGTACACCAACAGTTTTTAAATCTTTATAAAGTCTTTACAAACATCAAAATACATGCAATCCAATTTTAATTTTATTTTCATATTTAAACAAAGATTTTAAAGATGTTGAAGCCGAATACCCAGTGACGGGTTCTGAACTTCATCCTCTTGATTCCTCTTGAATGAGTTGAGGTGCGCAATTGCCATCTTTAAGGTGTTTGTTTAAATAGGAATTTTTACAAATGTTTTATTTTTATTTATGAAAATAATGTGTATATGTATACAAGTATATATTCACAAATAATAAATTATACATGTGGACATACTATAAAACAAGGCATGAAACTAAAGATATCAAAAACTAAACATGGCATGTACAATCATGATGGAGTTGCAAGTTTATACTAATCATGTATCAATGAGGCATAAGACTAAAACTAGCAATCCTATAACAATTGTATATACAAAATTAAAACTCTTAAATGGAGATGTTACCAATTTACGGGCAATCTCCAAAATTAGGTGCCTCCACGATAGCGATGCAATCTTGATGTGTTCTTTAGGCTTTGTTGCATCTACCATCCGGGCACCGTTTCCTCCTAAGTCTTGGAGGATGTAGATCCACCTATACCTGTATCATTTAAATTTGGTGGCTCTTTTGGTACCCAAATCTTAGTGGGTCCTTTGGGGTTAGATCCGGAGCGAACCCAAACAAATTTATTCTTAACATTATTTTTAGCATAACAAAATTTTTCTAAATGGCCTTTGCGGCCACAATGTGTGCAAATATAAATTCTACCATTATTATTATTACCATACATGTATGCATGCTTGTGTGGGTGTACATGTTTTCGTGCATGTGTATGGTGTGCATGTTTCCCTTGGGTTACTCCCTTAGGAAATTTAGATGCAATCTTTTTCAAATCAAATGCATAACTTTTTAAAGTAGAATCCAAAACTTCAACACGTTTTTGAATCTCTACAAAATCATTTTTACTACATGATGCAATGGGGGTTTTCCCTTTACAAGCTAGTTTATAATTTGCAAAATCACTTTTTATTTTCTCAAAAGAATTAGACAAATTATTTTTCTCTTTTTCAATAATATCAAGTTTATCTTTCAAGGACTCATTTTCCCTTTTTAACTTTTTATTATGAGATTGCGAAATCTCATATCTATGTTGTAATTCCTCAAAGAAATGTGCTAGTTCATCCATAGTGAGGTCATCATCATCAAGAGTGTTATCAAATGTTACCTTAGAAGCGTTGTCTCCTTGTGCCATGAAGCACATGTTGGCGGCGTCGTGCTCCTCTTCGGATTCCGACTCCGAATCATCCCATGTAGCGGCCAACGCTTTCTTCTTCTTCCCATGTTTGGAAGTGGTTGCTTGGAGAGCGGGACACTCGGCAATTAAGTGACCGATCTTCTTGCAATGAAAGCAAGGACCGGTTCATCTCTTTTCTTCTCGTACCTTCCTTGAGGCTTCCCTCTTCGGAAGTTACTTTGCCGTCCCTTCTTATAGAACATCTTGCCCACCTTCCGGATGAGCATGGCGAAATCCTCATCGCAATCCTCCGATGAGTCATCCTCTTCGTGTATGGTAGGAGCAGCCTTGAAGGCAATGGTCTTCTTCTTTGGTGCCTCCCTTTCTTCTCTAACTTTCATCTCCATCTCACGCGTCTTGAGATTTCCGATGAAGCCGGAGAAGTCCATCTCCTCTTTGTCGTTTAGCTCCTTGAGAGTGGTCGCCTTGACTTCCAAGCTTTGGGAAGAGCTCTAATCACCTTCCTTATCTTTTGATCATTATCAATCTTGTCACCTAAGGAAGAAAGAGCATTAGTTATTTTTGTAAAACGGGTGAGCATGTCATCAATGCTCTCATTATCAAACATATAGAAATTCTCATATTGAGAACGTAGCAAGTCAACTTTGGCTCTCTTGACTTGAGACGTTCCCTCATGAGTCACAATGAGTATGTTCCAAACCTCAAATGCGGATTTACAATTTATTATGCGTGCAAGGTCATCTTCATTCAATGCTTGGGTCAATGCATATTGTGCCCTAGCATTAGCCTCATAGTCTTTGGAAGTATCCTCGGACCATGTGCTCTCATCACTAGTGGGTTCAATAAAATCTTTGGTAATGGCCCTAGCTACCCTAACTCCTAGGGATTTAAGGAAGAGATTCATTTTCACCTTCCAAATGGGGAAGTTTAAACCATCAAACTTGGGTGGGGATTTAATGCTAGAAAAGTCCATGGATGCCATGAATGCACAAGCAAATGTAAATGCAACACAAATGTATATAGCCAAATATGGATCTCCCTAAGGTTGTTAGACCTAAGTTGTAGGGTTAGGCTCTGATACCAATTGAAATCACCTAGAGGGGGGGGGTGAATAGGTGATGGCTATATGAATTATGACAATTTTGCGGAATTAAAAACTTTCACACACAAATAGCACAAATAAAGACTTGCAATAAATATAATAATTAAGGTGCAAGAATTGAAAGGAGTAGAGTTAGAGAAAATTGATCAAACGCAAACGCAAGGATGTGTTTCCGAGGTTCGAGCCACGCTCTACGTCCCCGCCTTCACACTTGAAGGATTTGCACTACTATCGTTGATCCCACCGGATCGCCAATACAAGGACACACTTGTCCCTTACACTTGTGATGCCGCAACACCACCCGAAGCTCACTAGCTCCCTTGAGGCCGATGCCTCTACAACTTCACTCCAAGAAGAAATGAGTGATCACACTTGATCACTTTACAAAAGCTCACTTGCACAATCCTAGAACCAAATATGTAGATGTAAAGCTTGGGATTGTGGTGTGCAAAATCTAGAGAGAAGCT
Source organism: Agave tequilana (assembly GCA_038442645.1). Taxonomy (NCBI): domain Eukaryota; kingdom Viridiplantae; phylum Streptophyta; class Magnoliopsida; order Asparagales; family Asparagaceae; genus Agave; species Agave tequilana. The sequence continues at coordinate 60,160 of JAVJIF010007169.1, forward strand.
AGAGGAATAGGCTACAAGTTGGGTGTTGGGAATTTAGGCTTTGGAAAATCTTTTATGAAGGAAAGCTTTGAAAATCTTTGTAAAACTCTTAGGAAATATTTTGCAATAGTTTTATAATCAATATGAGGTGACCCTCTATTTATAGGGGTCAAAAACATCCTCAAAAACTCGTTGGAGACAAATCCCAAAAAGAAAAACAGTCAGAAAAACTAGTTGTTGGATCTGTCAGAACTTTTGACAGATCCCGGTCGACCGGGTCGGTCGACCGCCAACGGTCAAAAATATGACCGTTGGGGCTCATCGGTCGACCGGGTCGGTCGACCGAAAACTCCTGTGAAGGCAAGTGAACATCGGTCGACCGGGTCGGTCGACTGATATAGACGTGCACAGTATTGTGCACATCGGTCGACCGGGCCGGTCGACCGGTCACTGTGAGTTCTGAAAAACAGAACTTCCAGAACCAGAAAACTTGGATTTTGGTTTTGGGTTTCGGGTAAGATTTTGGAACTTGTAAAAACATGAAGTATAAGCATGTGTCATACTTCAATCATGTTAAAAATAGTTTGATAAAATTCTTTTGAACACAAACTTGTTTTTCCATAAAATTGTTTTTCCAAAACTATTATTTTTCTGAAAATCATATTTCCAAAATATGTTCTCTTTAGATCTAAGTTAGAAATGGAATTGAAAAATCTTTTTGAAGCCATGAACCTAACTAAGAGGTGTGTGTGTGTGATAATCCCATAGCTCTACTTCTAATATCTAGCTTTGACAAAATATCTAAAATAAAAATAAAAATACAAAGCTTGTTTTCTTCAATGTCTTGATCTTGTCTTGATCTTGTCTTGATCTTCATATCATCATCTTGATCCCAAAGCATCCTAGTTGTGCATAGCTTGGGAATCTTCATTTTTGCGGCGAACTCCAAATGTGTGAGTCTTTTAGCGGAGCCGTCAAAAACAACCTGTTAAATAACCTGAAAAATTCTGAAACATAAATGTTAAATACATAACTAAATATGTTTTGCTATCATCAAAATAACCGGGATAATGGCCTTTGGGCCAACAGATAGCAGTACGGTTGATGAGCGGTCGATCAACTGGCACGAGACAAGTTACTGTTGGGGTTCAGTCGACCGTTCGATCGACCGACTGGCACAACCCTGTTTCTGTTGGGGTTCGGTCGACCGACCGATCAACCGAAGGAAAGAAGCGGTCGACCGACAGTCAGATCTGCTTGTCCTATAAGGATTCGAACTCCATTTTTAATCCAGAGTTGATCCAATTGAGATTTTCAAAAACTCTGGGACTCTCTGACTATAAATAAAAAGGTATAGCCCCCATAAATTATAACCTATAATTGATTGTTGAATCAATAAGATCTCTTTCTCCCTTGCCCCGAGGGTATAGGCAAATTGCCGAACCTCGTTAAATATTATGTTTGGCTTTCTCTCTTGTTTAGTTGTTTTTATCTTTGATTATTTCTCTGGTGCATCTCTCTCTGTTGGTTGGGATTTCTCATTCGTTGTTGCTCTCGTGTCCACAACAAGTGGTATCAGAGTATCCCAAGTTCATCGTGGGATCATGTGTCGATTCCAAGAGCATTGATGGCTGTTTGGCATAGATCGTTTGTCGATCTCGGAGCAGTATTAAAACTGTTTGTGGGATCGTGTGTCAATCTCAGAATAACTTTTCGATTGCTCAAGAAATCAAATTTGGTGGAGTAGATCATTTCTGAGACTCCTAGTATTTCATTTTGAGATAAAGATTCTATCTTTATATAGTTTTTTGATATAACTTCATTTGTTTTCCGCATTATTTTAAGGAACTTATTGAGAAAATGGCTAGAGATAGTATATCTATGATGAAAACCATTAATCCACATCTATTGAGATTGATGTGGTGAAGTTTGATGGTAAGGACAACTTTGGGATGTGGAGATGTGAGGTGATGAATGCATTGGCGACATCAAACCTCGAAGACACTCTACGATTGGAGAAAAAGCCCGAGGCTACTTCTGAACAGGATTGGGACAAGATGAATCAAATGGCGTGTGATTTGATAAGGTCTTGTTTGACATAAGACATCAAGTATCATGTGCTACATTAAACATCTGCAAGGCAGTTGTCAGAGATCCTGAAGAAGAAATATCTGAAGAAGAGTACTGAGTCGCGTTTGCAATTGAAAAAGAGGCTTTATTGCTTTTAGATGAAGAGAGGACTCTCCATTGATGAACACATGAATAATTACACCAAACTTCTTATAGACTTAGTTAACAAGGATGTGAAGATCGAAGTAGAGAATAAGATAGTGTTTTGTTGAATTATCTTCCTGATGAAGAGTATGAGACCTTCACCCTAATTTTGATCAATAATAGACAAACACTTAACTACAATGAGGAATCAATTGCTCTTATAAATTATGAAATAAAGAGGTAGGACAAGCTGTCTTCTTCTGAGGGTACATCAGTGGAGGCATTGGCGATAAGAGGAAAGAGTTCCAATCGGAAGGGCAAAGGTAATCGTGAGAGATCAAAGTCCAGGTCAGGTTTCAGAGATCTGAAGAAGAATCAGTGTGCCTTCTGCAAAGAGCTAAGACACTGGAAGATTGATTGTCCAAAGTAAGAAGAAGGAGTAGAAGACCGAGGTAAATCTCGCACAGGTGGTCAGTACTCAAGCCAGTACTTCACAGGCAGGTAGATCAGACTCAGACTCATTAGTATTCTCTTTTTCCGTTACTACTCTTATTGTTGGTTACTCAAGAGACTATGAGTAGATCTTAGATATTGGAGCTACCTATCATGTATGCCCAAACAGAAATTGGTTTTCTAGTTTTGAGAAGTTAGATGGATATTCTGTTATCATGGGTGATGATCGCCCATATAACATGGAGGAAATAGGTACAGTCCAGATTAAGATATTTGATGAGATGGTGCAGGAATTGAAGGAAGTAAGGTATGTAACTTAAAAAGAAATATCATCTCAGTTGTTGGTTTGAAAACATTGGGTCAAGAGGTATCTATAAGAGATGGTGTTCTCAAGATGACTAAAGGCTTAATAGTGGTGTTGAAGGGCGTCTACTGAAATAATCTCTACTACTTGAAGGGTAGTACAGTTACAGGTCAAGTGGCGATTTCTACAGATTCAGATAATGATTTAATCAGGCTGTGGCATATGAGACTAAAACATACAGGTGAAAATTCTTTGCATGCTCTTGCAAAGTAAGGTCTGTTGAAAGGTGCCAGAACCTACAAATTAGAGTTTTGTGAACATTGCATCATCAAAAAGAAGACCAAAATGAAATTCGGCACAGTGACTCACTGCACCGAGAGGATTCTGAATTATGTTCACATCGATATTTGGGGACCTACTAAGACGATATCTATTAGAGGTAATCACTACTTTGTGATTTTCATAGATGTTTATTCTAGGTGATATTGGGTATATACCATGAAACATAAAAGAAAAGTCTTAGAATTGTTTGTAAGTGGAAGAAGAAAATGGAGAAAAGCATAGGAAGAAAGATCAAGATGCTTCGGTCAGATAACAGAGGTGAGTATGAGAGTGATCATTTCCTAAAGCTATATCGTGATGAGAGCATAGTAAGACACTTCTTAGTAAGGAAAATACCGCAACAAAACATGGCAGCCAAAAGGTTGAACAAGACTTTGCTAGAGAAGATTCGATGTATGTTATCCAATACCAGATTATCAAAGAATTTTGGGCTGAAGCTTTTGGCAATGTTTGCTATCTCGTTAACAGGTTGCCTTCGTTTGTGACAAGAGGTAAAACTTTTCTGAAAGTTTGATCTGAGAAAGCTGCTTAGGATTATGATTTCGGCCTACTACCATATTAAGAAAGATAAGTTAGACCCAAGAGCGAAAAAAGGTGTGTTTGTAGGATTCAAGAAATGAGTAAAAGGCTACAAGATCTGAGATTCAAAGGACAAAAAGTTTATCCTCAGCAGAGATGTCACATTTGATGAGGCTTCAATGTTGAAGCCTACAATCTCTCAGCAGGTGGAGATTGAGAAAACCAAAGAGATATCGCAGCAGGTGGAGAGTGATGCTACTTCACCGTCTCTAGAAAGATCAGTATCAGTGAAGATCATACCCACGATGAAGTGATCATGTAGCCGATTAGAATATTGATAATGATGTGGATCAAGAATAGGCTATGGGTGATGTCCATGAATCCATTAGAGTTGGAAGAACTAGAAAAATTCACGTAAGCCTAGTTGGCTCACTACATAAATGATTATGGCATATGCTCTCCCAGTTTTGAAGAGGCAATCCCGTTTACATATAAGGAAGCTGAAATCAGTTCAGAGTCCAAGATGTGGAAGGATGCCTGATCGGCAAAAAAGCAAGTACTAAAATAAGAGAAGGAAGTGTGGGTTGATGTTACTACTTTTGCGATTCTTCCGTAGTAGCGAAGTGGCTATACAGGTCGTATCCACAAGGAGGGAGAGCGATGGAAGCTTGATGCGGCTTCAAAGTTCAAGAAGAAAGAAAGTTCTTTGTGTCCAAATAAAGAATTGAAAAGTGAAAACAAGTTGGTTGAAGAATTGTTGGAAAATGTTTTGGTGGTTTGTAAAAGTGATTTTTTTCTTAGTTGTAAAAATGCATGGCTAACTTTCTACTAAGTTTTCCCACTAATTTCTAACTTTTGGAAGATAGCCTCACGATGGATCATAGGCGAATGCAAACCTTTTGCATTGGAACTATTCACGTGAAAATCGAGTGAAAGTTCATCCTAAAACTTAGCTTTACATGGCAAAAACTCTGACATTCTCTTATCAAGATCCGATAGAAGGCGAGAATAAGGGAAGACTCGAGTGCACTACTGGTATCGACAAAGTTGAAAGGAGAAGTCTCTAACTTACAAAATCAAGTAAAGTACATAACTCATAGATCATCAAAACTCATTAAGTATGAAGTATAAGAAAGTAAATACTTGTAGGTAAATTAGAGTTAGAACCCTCATCTTAAGATGCCATAACTCTTGTTTGCACAAGGCTTGTTTGACACTATTGACTCATTTGGGTTATCAATCAAGTGTTAGAAATTAGTGGGTTAGTAGTTAGCTAGCCATGCCAATGAAAAGTTAGTTAGCCATAAAAGTAAAAGAAATAACAAAGAAAAATAAGTGGAGAGAGGGAGTTACACTACAAGAAAACAAAAGAAAAGAAAAGTAAAAGAGAGGGAGTTACACTAAAACAAAGTAAATGAAAAGAGGTGAAGAAGAAAGGAGTTACACTACAACAAAGAAGTAAAAGGAAATGGCAAAGACAAGTAAATTGGAAAGAAGGAAGAGAAGTAGTACTTGTATTATCTTGTCACCCTTCAAATACAACACTTTACACACTCTCTCTCTTTCACTCTAATGACTAAAACTTAAAAAGTAGAAGAAGAACAATAACAACAACTACAAACTAAAAACAAAACTACACAACTTGCTCTAACTCTGGATCTGCTCCAACTGAAGACCCCTGGGGGGTTTTTATAGGCACCAGGGCAAAGGGGGCCACGTGAACAGCACGTGGCCCAAAACGCGAGCGCGCGCGCGGCCAATGGGCCGCGGAAACGCGGCCTGGGCCGCGTTTCCGCGGCCCTGGCTGGGCGGCGCGTGCCCAGTTTTGGGCAGTGCGTCGCTCAGTCTGGCTTCTGTCTACCTAACCTCCTGGATTTGTAATTTGATGTCCTGGTCTGACAAAATCTTCAATCTAAAGTCAATGGCTAATTGGTAGGCTTTTAATCACCAATTAGATGGTGATTTAGGTCTTCTTCTTCATTTGCACACCATGGACCTAGAATCAAGCAAGCAAGGTTTTATTAGCAAAATTTTACATGAAATAAATATGAGAATGTGATGAAAATTATGCAAAATTAGATACTAATCAATGCCATGTTGGAAGAGATGAGTTCTCTTTACAAGAACGACACTTAGAAACTGACAGAGTTGCCCAAAAGAAAGAAGGCAATTAGCTGTAAGTGGGTATTGTAAAAAAATAAGAATCTCTCAAGGATGATACTGTACTCTATAATGCCACATTGGTAACTAAACGCTACGCACAGCGAGAAGGCATTGATTACAACGAGGTATTCTTACCTGTTTTAAAGCACTCGTCAAATCAGATTTTGCTGGCGTTGGTAGCACAATATGAGTTAGACCTTGATCAGCTCGACATGAAGACCGCCTTTCTCCATGGCGATTTTGAAGAGGAGATCTATATGTCTCAGCCAACGCAGTTCAAAACTACAGGAAAAGAGAATATGGTATGCAAGCTGAAGAAATAGTTGTATGGATTAAAGCAGCCTCCTATGCAGTGGTACAAGCATTTTGATAGCTTCATTAGAGGAAAAACGTACATACGTAGCCATTATGACTCATGTGTGTATTACTATAAGCTACTCGGTAGAGGGTACATCTATCTACTGTTATATGTAGATGATATGCTCATCACTTCTAAGAACAGATCCGCAATAGATAAATTGAAGAAAGACTTGTCTTCCGAGTTCGAGATGAAGGATCTTGGTGAAGCGAAGAAGGTGCTAGGCATGAAAATTAAGCGAGACAAAAGGAGTCACAAGGTTGGCTTGACACAAAAGGGGTATTTGCAGAAGTACTTCAGAGGTTCAACATTAATGGTGATACGAAATTTGTAAGTACACCATCGGATCCTCATTTCAAGTTAAAAGCCACTATGTCTCCTACTACTATTGAAGAATGAGAGTACATGACTCGTGTACCGTATGCTAGCGCAGTTGGTAGTTTAATGTATGAGATGGTGTGTACAAGGCCTGATTTGTCACTAGTTGTCTCGATTATTAGCAGATACATGGATGATCCCGAGAGGGGTCATTGGGGGGTAGTAAAGTGGGTTCTATGGTACATCAAGGGTACTATAGACGTTAGTTTAGTATTTGAGAAGGATTCTACAGACAAGCAGGAGTGTGTTAGATATGTTAATTCTAACTATGCTGGAGACCTCGACAAACGCCGGTCTACAACGGGATATGTGTTCACATTGTCCTAAGTACTGGTCAGTTGGCGCTCTATTCTAAAGTCTAAAGTTGCATTGTCTACCGCAGAGGTCGAATACATGGCCATGACGGAGACTATGAAAGAGACAATATGGCTTCAAGGGTTGCTCGATGACTTGGAGATTGAATAGGATCTGTTGAAGATCAACTGTGATAGCATGAGTTCTATCTATTTAGAAAAGAACCAGGTGTACATGCAAGGATGAAGCAATTGACGTTAGGTTCCACTTTGTTCGAGAGATGCTTAATGAAGGTGACTTTGCGTTAGTAAAGGTTCACACAAAGGAGAATCTCACTGATATGCTTACCAAGATGGCTTCGGGAGTGAAATTTACACATTGTAAAGAGATGCTCCATATCCTTCCAGTTGCTTGAGCTCGTGGAGCTCATTTGGATGAACTACGGATGGCTTGATCCCTTGGGCCGTGTACGTATGCAGCCACATAGGTGCAGCCCCTTTCGAGTCGACATGTACTGTGTTGAGTTTGGCTCAGATTTGAGAAATCTTCACCAAGGTGGAGAATTGTAGGGAGAGAGGAGATAAAAGTTTGATGGAAGAGTTTTTTAACTCATTGAAGAAATAGTGTAGAGATCAGAGTCCAAAAGGAGTGAGAACGCAGTCTATATGCAGCCAGAACAGAAGGTCGATCGACCGCCCGATCAACCGACATGCACAGCTTGGTGCACGGCAGCAGTTCGATCGACCGCGCGATCGACCGACTGGCATGAGACAAGTTACTGTTGGGGTTCGATCGACCGTTCATGTCACATCCCGCTTCCCAAAATACGTAGAAACAGAGTTGAGACAAGAGACAACGACGTATATATGCGAGGAAAATACCTCACGTATAAACGCTAAGCCTAAAGTAACCTGAACAAGTTATAAATCTAAACCATAATAAATCAATGATCACTGTAATATCACATATAAGCATCCACGCATGATATCATATAAAAAGAACTGGAATAAAGACTGAATCTAATAAACATGAATCAAGAAAAGTTCAAAAACAAGAATAAAACAAGTACGAATACCAGAATCAAAAAGAGAGAAATTCTAACTCCTCGTGAAGCGTACAAGCTCAACAACACCTGAACAAGAGCATAAAACATCCAGTATCTCGACGTGCAAATCTAAGGTCGTCAGAAGCGACCTAAAGGGTGTGTGTAAAGGGAAATGTGCTAGTGCATAATAACAATGTAAGCAGTAACAACATGATAAACTGAAATAAAAGATAACAGAATAATCAATATCAAGAATAAAGCTATGAACGATATATAACTAATATCATGATAAAAGAAAACAACTAATGTCAAGATGTGTAATTTAGCATATGTCACTAGTCTGGTATACAATCCGGTCATGTGTACAATCATATGTCTATCATAATTTATATATGTACAGTTAGGTGATTGTGGTAAGTCACAATACACTATAAATAGTTCATTATTATTTATTATGTCAGCGAACACCAATTGCCACCTGTAATAGACGCATCCCCATACTACGCCTACTACACGTGTCAATCAGGATCCTAAATTATTAAAATCAATAGAAGAGACATTGTCCATACTTTATGTGGGTTCCGTACATACTCGGAACCACGGGCTAATCACCTGGCGCTGAATCAGATCTTACCGCTAGGTAGTCAATAACAATAACAATATGATAATATGAGATGTCAGTCATCCCCCGGAACCCTGTAGTGGAACTGTAGCTCAGCTTCGCAACCTGTATCCATCCACTTAAAATACATACGTTGTTTTCTCCCTCAAATTTTCCAATCCCGGTATAAGTTATCTATTATATTATTATTTAGAATAATCAATATCTATGTGATTTTGATTACTGGGATGATACAGTGACAGTAACAATATCAATGATATAACAATAACAATTTGGACAATATTATCGTATAATCGGTAGAACAATGGAACAATGTATATGTTACGGTCTGACAATATTTTCCTAGTAACTTTCAATAATATGAGTTAAAACAATAACAAATCCAGATACTGCTCAATGGACAGTCTCATCTTGAACTGATCAACATCTCAGCCATCTGCACTAGGATACAATAGTAACTGATCCATCAACCAATAGTCCCAATATAATTACCATGAACATCAAGTATCAAACCATTCAAAGTAATCCAGTATAGTAACCCACAAGTTTGATAACTCAATAACCAGTTCTCTCATCATATTAATCTACTCTAATTCTTAAGTCATGATATATCCATCCTCTGAGTCACCGATATATCCGAATCTCAATAACTGCAATACTACTTGTTCTGATACATCTAATTAAATCCCAACAATCTAATCCGATCAAGATCATCATACACTCTCACTTCTATTAAGGTCAATCACAAGATCCCAAAACTCAAGTAACATATCAAGTATATATATCTAAAATCTATCAGGTCAGGTCAACCCAATCTGTGTCAGCTCCTCAACCTTCAAGTCAATTACAATCAGTCGAGTCTACCGACCGGTTCAAGTCCAAGATTTCATTCTATTAATAAAGATCTTCTATTTATTTAATCATCGATATCCAATCTAATCAAGATCATAACTAAGAAGTGTAATATCCTTAATCAACACGGAATCTAGATCACCTCTACATGTAGTAATCAATATCAATAAGGTCATCAATACATTAGTCAAACTCATCAATGCGAGAATCCAGAAATAATAGCTCCAAACAGTCCAAAGTCAGTCCCATCATATATGCTAGCGTCAAGAGTATTATATTCATGTATCGGTAAAACAGTTTGTCGATAAAGCAACATCATATCTAACACATCCTCAATATCTAAAAGAGTTCTAGTGGGAATAGTCACCAAACAATTTGTCCGATAAATACTATACATAAAATATGAATCTCTAACCGCAATCATGAATCAATCAGTCTTAAGATCAATATATTTATATTCTAAGATTTATTACTGATTAAGACGGAAAAGGGCGTACTTATTATATGTATAGAATGTGATTGATGTACCCTTTCTTGTCTCCGCTATAGCACAAGGCTATACCGAGTCGAACCACAAGGAGAGCTAGTGTAGAAACGTTACGATACACGTGAGAAAATCAAACTAGACTTCTTCTATGTTTAAAAGAATAAAGAATTAAAAGAAAAACAAAGAAAAGAATTGGTGGATATGTTCATGGTGAAAATTGGGAGAAAATCAAGATTGAGGTTGGATTGTGATTACAACTAAAAAGAAATCAAAATCAAGAAAACTTGGAATGCAAGAAATCCATGACTAGCTAACCTTGCTACCTTGCTAAACTCACTAAACTCCGTGATAGTGATGCGTGCCTCATGTTAATTCATTGGCATGGATATGTCTTGCATGTGATCTAATTACTTTCTCACTATGATGATGGGGATTCATTCTTGGACTTGTCTTGTAGCCTCCATAGATGGTCATCGGCCTACAAGATAGACTTTCACTAATAGAATCACAAGAGATACACTCAAGGGATGCTTATGTAGAACATACAACATTCAAGATCCGACATAAAGAAGTGTACATCTAATTAGCATATTGGTGCTTCCATCTCCATGTTCCATCAAGGCACTAGTTCAAAGACTAGGCTCTACATGAGGCACACATGAATCATATGAAGAGTTACAACAAGATTCTTGCCAAGAAATGAAAAGAAACCCATCGGAGAAGAGAAGAACATACAAATTGCAAGATTAAGTAAAGCAATCACCCATGAGTTAGTAGTAGCAAGAGTAGTGGTTAGCTAGTACATGGAACAAGAAATTAGCTACTAGCCATTACAAAAACAAAACAAAGCATGATTAAATTGCTAGAAATTAACAAAGCAAGTAACAAAGCAAAATAAAAGCAAGTGAAGAAGACAAACTAGAATCAAGCTCAAGTAGATATGTAGAGAATGGATCAATCCTTGTATAGCTCCAAGTTGTCACTCCTTGTTGATACAAGCTCTCTCTCTCATACAAATCTCTCTTGCAATGAAATCTAGGGAGAAGAAGATCATAGAGAGCTAAAAACCCTAAACAAAAACTATCAAAATACAAAACCTAGAACTAAACCCTCTCTCTTCTCTGATCACCCTTTGTACGCAGGTGATAGTCTAGTATTTATAGCAGATCTGAGAAGCCTCTGGAGAGAATTCTGTTACCACAAAATCCGGAGCCAAACAGCCAACAGATTGCCGCGCCCATGCCGCGCCCCGCGGCAATCTTATGGCCGTTGGATCTGATCTTCTTGTTGGAGATCAGTTGGGAAGTGGTTATCCACGTGGCATGGTTAGTTTCTTCGTTTGTTGCGAGGATCTCTCTGGATCTGGAGTGAGATTTGACTTTATCTTGGATCTTTAACTAATCACCTTAATTATTGCTAATTAAGGTAATTAATTACTTTATCTCCTTTTAATTGTGTACCTGCAAATAAGTAGAGAAGAGGATTAAAAATCACTTATTTATTTGTATTATGCATGGGGATTATGATATATAATATGCAATATTGTGTACTAATCACACCCCCACACTTATTCTTTTGCTCGTCCCGAGCAAAACAAAGAAAAGAAAAGAAAAACTAAGCTACAAGTTTATTACACCACTTTCGCAGGTGACGCGATTGCACTGAGCATGTGCAACAAGCCGTTAAACCTCTAGGTTACCCTAGAGGAGGAGTGTTGTCTCCTGAGGGTTTTCAGCGGATTACACCCACAAAATCCATAAAGAAAGAAGACAAATGTTAGTATTTTTGAAAACGCATTTTGAATAAGAGACATGTTTACGATCTATTTTTGCAAAAATATAAGTGATCCTAGGTCATAAGTCCACCTATAATCATTCTTCCTTAAACTTAGTATCCATGCAAGATCTTGTTTTTAATTAAGGTAAGAGTTCAAAATTGGATTGAATACTTTATCTTTCATAAAACCTAGATAATATGCACACCGTGTAAGTGAAGATTTCTGGGATTTCAACTCCAACCATTAAGCCATTTATTTATATATATTCTTTTTTTCTTTTTCTTCCCTTAGTTTTATTAGGCTTTCTAATTCACCCATGTAGCGAGCCTATAACCGATGACTCCCAGACCAGATGGTCTTAGGGCACCAGATGAGGAAACATCCCTCGGGTTTAAGGACTCGAGTGAAAAAGGCCACAAAACTAAGAGGGATTATTCTTAATCACCGTTAGGCGTGAATAATCATGCTTCTTGAGGCACAATTACCCAGCTTAATAAGTGAGATCACTGTTAGGCGTGAGTCATCATGCTTCTTGAGGCATAATTTCCCAGCTTAATAAGTGATCTTTTATTTATATATTTTTTTTTCTTTTTTCTTTTTCTTTTTTTTTTATTTTTTTATATATATATATATATGTGGCATTTTTGGTCTTTGTTTCCATCCCAAGAAATGTGTAAGTGTAAAGTGCATATTATCTAAGGCAAAAAATTCCAGATAATAATATCTCACCAATTTTACTTACTTATCCTATAATTTTCAAATAAGATCTATTACTTCAACTATGTTTAAGATGTCATAATTAAGGCTTTCTTAATCTCTAAGATACATCTTAATTTTCTTAAAAATAGATCAAAACTTTGTCTTTTATTTCAAAAAGTTTTTATTTTTTTATTTATTTTATTTTTTTTATTTATATTTTTCTAAAAGAAAAGCAAAATCTAAAAAGAAAATGGAAAATCTAGAAAAAAGATAAAATCTAAAAATAAAAGACCTAAAAAGAAAAATAAAAGTCCTAAAAAAATAAAAATCCTATAAAGAAAAGAAAATCCTATGTTAGTAAACCCTCCCCCACACTTATTTCATGCATTGTCCTCAATGCATTATGGTAAATGTATGCATGAAATAGGTAAGAGGTAGGAAAAATTATTTACAAGGAATATACAAATGTAACTCTCACCTGGGTTTTTGGTCGCTTCCCTCTGGCCCGTTTCCCATCGTTCCAATGTGTTCTCTTTCTTGAGCTCCATTGGGAAACGGTCTGAATTATTTTAACCCTAGGTGTTTCCAGTTTCAATTGGTTGTTATGTTCATTCATACTCTCTCCACCACATCGTTCACACACAAAGTCCTTATCACCACTTTCACTCAGAATCTCATCACTTCCAATGTTTAGAAATTTTAACTCCTCTCCATATAATTCTTCAAACTCAAATCAACATCCGGAAGTGGACAATCAGCTAACTTACCCCGAGTTGACTCATCTAAGCACATGATCTCATCAGCAAACAAGTCTTCAAATGATATATCAATTGGAGGTTCAAATACAGTCTCAGTTGGCTCATTGAAAGTGAAGATATCCAAATCAACTTTCCCCGTTTGAAAGGGTACTCGGATAAGAGAATCACAAGATTGTGACTCATCTTTTGGATCTTCACCTTCCTCCTTACAATTGTTACTAATGAAATTAACCTCAAATGTTTGATCTTTTGTTTTGTGAGGCTGTGTGTGGAAGACATTGTGTTCATGTGTCATGTTACCAAAAGTCAACCTCATTGATCCATTCCGGCAATTAATGATTGCATTTGCAGTAGCCAGGAATGGTCGACCCAGAATGACAGGAATTTGTGCCCTTTGATTTGAATTTGATACTGGTTTTGTTTCAAGGACAACAAAGTCAACTGGATAAAAGAATTCTCCAACTTTGACCAGGACATCTTGAATTACCCCCTTGGGTTTAGTAACAGAGCGATCAGCTAATTGAATGGTCATTTGGGTCGGGAGAAGATCACCTAACCCCAATTGTTGGTACACAGAGAAAGGCAGGAGATTGATACTGGCCCCCAAATCAAGAAGTGCCCTATTGATGGTAGTCTGTCCTATGATGCATGAAATGGTGGGGCTCCCTGGGTCTTTGTACTTAACAGGAATTGGACCAGTGAGCAACTCATTAATGGATGATGCAAGGAAGACTTTTTTAGGGACTTGGGTCTTCCTCTTCTTGGTGCACATTTCCTTCAAAAATTTGGCATATGATGGCACTTGTTGAATGGCATCAAGAAGAGGGACATTGATTTGGACCTTTTTGAATGTTTCTTTTATTTTCTCCATGTGAGCATTTGACTTGTTATTTAGAAGCCTATTTGGATATGGTACTCTAGGCTTATATGTATGCTCATCTACCTTTTCTTCACCCTTGGCCTTGGAAGTGGATGGCTCTGAACTAGAGGATGGTTTGTCAAAAGTTGGTGGTTTTGGGACATGAGATGTTGGCTTTGGTACTGGATGAGATTGTGGACTAGAAACCTTATTGTCAACTTGTTTACCAGATCTCAGGGTATGAATGGCATGACAGTGACTGGGTCCTGAATTTTCAACTTTGGGATTTAGCAATGGCTGGCTTAAGAACAGTCCTTTTTGATTCTCAGCCAATTGCTTGATCTGGACCTTCATTTCATTCAACTCCTGTTGCTGGTTCTTTGTTAAGGTTTCTATCATTTGTTTCAACTCAGATATTTCAGAATTATTTTGGGGTGGATGTTGAGGATATGGAGATTGGAACTGTGATTGGTAATATGGTGGTGAGTCCTGATATGACTGTGGTGGACTTTGAGATGGATGAATATACAGTGAATTCTGATCGAAACTGGATGGATGAAACTGAGCATTGTTTGGATGTGGAAGTGGTAGCATATGATGCTCAGTACCAGACTGACTCCATGGAAAATTTGGATGGTTCTGCCATCCTGAATTGTAAGTATTGGAGTATGGGGGTCTGGTAAATGCTGCATTCATGTTCTCCTGAAATGGGGGCTGATACAATGGACACTCCTCAAAAACATGGCTAAGGTCATGACAGTTGGTGCAACCTGGTCTAATCAAAGGCAATGGGTTGACCTGGTTGACCACAGAATTCCCTTATGACTCAAGCAACTCTATCCTCTTCATTAATTGTGTGATCTTGGTTTCTGCATCTATAGAGGATTCTTTGGAATGTGTACCAGTTCTGGAAGTGGTGGAAGTGGTGGAAGTGGATTTGTCAGGACAAGACTCCCACTGAATTGTTTTTTCAGCTAGGGTTTCAAAGAGATCCCACCCCTGATGTTCATCTTTCTTTAAAAATTCCCCCTGGCACATGGATTCTAAAAGGGTTTTCGTTTGGTAATCTAATCCATCATAGATAATCTGGCATAGACGCCATTTTTCTATGCCGTGATGGGGACATAGGGCAAGAAGGTCTTTGAAACGCTCAAGATACTTCCAGAAAGGTTCATTTTGTTCTTGCTTGAATTGCATTATGTTCTTTCTCATGAGGGCTGTTTTGTGGATAGAATAGAATTTCCTAAGAAAGACCTTAACAAAATCATCCCATGAAGATATGGAACTGACAGGAAGACTATAAAGCCATTTCTTAGCTAAATCCTTAAGTGCAAACGGTATGAACCGTAACCTAACAGCATCCTCAGACAGTTGGGATATTCTCATCATTTGGCATACCTCTTCAAACTCACGAATAAAGAGGTACGCGTCCTCAGACTCTAGACCATGGAAATGGGGAAGTGTACTAATGAATTGTGGTTTCAGCTCAAAATTGTTTCCATTAGGCTCGGGGAGAAGAATGCATGAAGGAATGGAGGTGCGAATCGGATAAAATCGATCTTGAAGTGAGACGTTGTTGGTCATGATGTGAAGTGGTTGTGTAAGTGTAAGTGTAGAAAGAATTAGGATCACAAAACCACTATTGTATATACAATCACAAACAACGTGCACCGATCACACCAGCGAAAAAGAAAAAATAACAAACAACAAAAGAAAAAATCAATCCAAGCTTGTCTAGGGTTTCTGGTCCTAGGTGACTCCTAAATAGACTGTCCACAGGAGGTTTAGTGTAGACCTTGACTATAAGCAAATCAGCCAGGGAAGGGTAAAGTCGTTGGGAGGTTTTCCGTCCGAAGACGTTCCTTAATTAAGTAACCAACAACCTTCGGGCTTTCGGCCCTCAACCCCTTTCCTAGACACCGATTTTACAGAAGTCAATTTCCAACACTTTTCCCCCTTAGGATAATCTCCTAAGTGAGTCCGGATGTCCCTAGGGCCAACGTCTATCAAATTTTATTTACAAGCTTAGGATTGTGAGTACGTGGGGAAATGATTTTCGGGCTAAGGAAAGGGTAATGACCTCCCCCACCTTATGTTATTTACAGGAATTGCCCTTAGAATTAATTGTGCAAGTGTACGATATAGAAACAAACAAGGTTCACTCCAAGTAAGAAAGATCAAACAAAGAGTGAGTCTTAGTCTATATGCAATGAATCACGTACCTTGTCCCACGCGCTCTTCAACAGTAAATTTAAAGTAATTGAAAGACACGTGCCTATAATGCAATATGTCTAACAATTTTTTAGCAATTATCAACCAATTTCTTACTGTTGAATTAATTAACAGGAATACAGTGAAGTATACAGGAAATGAAGTATATAGGCAGCAGTATCTTGCAGAGCAGAAGCCCCTGCAAAAATTTGGTTAGAAGTGCACTCTGTTGTGCCGCGTTTCCACGGCAAAGCTTGTGGATCCGCGGCACTCCAGAGGGATCCTGGGCTCTGCTTTCTTGAGCAGAGTCCCAGGTCCACTTATATGATTCTGCTGTGAATATTTTCCTGTTTTCTTCTCCTGTACCTGCAACAGAGAAGAATTATAGTTTAGTTTCTCACTTTTAAAAATAATACCGTCGCTCTCCCCGGCAACGGCGCCAAAAATTTTTGATTAAGACGGAAAAGGGCGTACTTATTATATGTATAGAATGTGATTGATGTACCCTTTCTTGTCTCCGCTATAGCACAAGGCTATACCGAGTCGAACCACAAGGAGAGCTAGTGTAGAAACGTTACGATACACGTGAGAAAATCAAACTAGACTTCTTCTATGTTTAAAAGAATAAAGAATTAAAAGAAAAACAAAGAAAAGAATTGGTGGATATGTTCATGGTGAAAATTGGGAGAAAATCAAGATTGAGGTTGGATTGTGATTAACAACTAAAAAGAAATCAAAATCAAGAAAACTTGGAATGCAAGAAATCCATGACTAGCTAACCTTGCTACCTTGCTAAACTCACTAAACTCCGTGATAGTGATGCGTGCCTCATGTTAATTCATTGGCATGGATATGTCTTGCATGTGATCTAATTACTTTCTCACTATGATGATGGGGATTCATTCTTGGACTTGTCTTGTAGCCTCCATAGATGGTCATCGGCCTACAAGATAGACTTTCACTAATAGAATCACAAGAGATACACTCAAGGGATGCTTATGTAGAACATACAACATTCAAGATCCGACATAAAGAAGTGTACATCTAATTAGCATATTGGTGCTTCCATCTCCATGTTCCATCAAGGCACTAGTTCAAAGACTAGGCTCTACATGAGGCACACATGAATCATATGAAGAGTTACAACAAGATTCTTGCCAAGAAATGAAAAGAAACCCATCGGAGAAGAGAAGAACATACAAATTGCAAGATTAAGTAAAGCAATCACCCATGAGTTAGTAGTAGCAAGAGTAGTGGTTAGCTAGTACATGGAACAAGAAATTAGCTACTAGCCATTACAAAAACAAAACAAAGCATGATTAAATTGCTAGAAATTAACAAAGCAAGTAACAAAGCAAAATAAAAGCAAGTGAAGAAGACAAACTAGAATCAAGCTCAAGTAGATATGTAGAGAATGGATCAATCCTTGTATAGCTCCAAGTTGTCACTCCTTGTTGATACAAGCTCTCTCTCTCATACAAATCTCTCTTGCAATGAAATCTAGGGAGAAGAAGATCATAGAGAGCTAAAAACCCTAAACAAAAACTATCAAAATACAAAACCTAGAACTAAACCCTCTCTCTTCTCTGATCACCCTTTGTACGCAGGTGATAGTCTAGTATTTATAGCAGATCTGAGAAGCCTCTGGAGAGAATTCTGTTACCACAAAATCCGGAGCCAAACAGCCAACAGATTGCCGCGCCCATGCCGCGCCCCGCGGCAATCTTATGGCCGTTGGATCTGATCTTCTTGTTGGAGATCAGTTGGGAAGTGGTTATCCACGTGGCATGGTTAGTTTCTTCGTTTGTTGCGAGGATCTCTCTGGATCTGGAGTGAGATTTGACTTTATCTTGGATCTTTAACTAATCACCTTAATTATTGCTAATTAAGGTAATTAATTACTTTATCTCCTTTTAATTGTGTACCTGCAAATAAGTAGAGAAGAGGATTAAAAATCACTTATTTATTTGTATTATGCATGGGGATTATGATATATAATATGCAATATTGTGTACTAATCAATTACAACTAGGTCAGTTACAAGACCAAGTCCCGTCTATAGGATATCAATACTAGGTCAAGCCAACAACGACGATTTACCAACACATGAAATGACGTTGATACAAGCTCATATCAATTCTGTAAATAAAGTGAATAATCACTAATGTCTCATGAAGTGATACAATTAATAATACTAGTAAAACATCTGAGACAATCACATGAAATGATAAAAGTAAAACACAAGTATTTATTGACAACGGTAAATAAAAAAAAGATAAAAATAAACACTCACATGAAATGACGCAGTTTCAGAATCGAATCGCTGACTGGTCTTCACTACATGGACCGGTACTGATCTACGGCTTATCCCATGGATCGGTCTTCGAATTGCCATGGTATCGGGTCCAGAATGGGTCTAAATCTCCCATTACCGTTTGGATAGTCTGAGCGAGTCCAAAACATTGTCACACACAACCATACACACCAAGAGGAAGGGGCACACACATAATATACTTACACACATACTCATACACGCAGTCAAGCATACGTACGTATACAAGTATACATATACATACTATATACTTATATATACACACGCACACATATACATACCCATGCATACACTATATATATATACACACACACACATGCATACATACATACATGTAGTCACATTAACTCACACACCCATACACTTGCAAACACCCCCATATGTATTAATAAATGCATGCAAAGTTATAAAGAGAGGGGGGAAAAGCTTACGACAAGGGGGAGAAATGGTTGCTGATGTCCAGCGAACGGCGGGGACGGAAGCCGCGGAAGATGTCAATGGCTAGAGGATCCGCCGTGAAGGGTGCGGGTTCGTTCACGCTCGCCGACGGTGATTGACACGGAGAGGTGAAAGATGCCATTCCACACTATAAATTTACAGCACACAACAAGAAAGTAATAACAACGTTCGCGGCGCGCCGACGGAGGCTCTGGCAGAGGCGACGGAGGCTACGAAGGATATCGACGGATAGAGGATCTTGCCGGAAGGGTGCTGGTGCGTTCGCGCTCACCAACGACGATCCACGGGGAGGTGAAAGATGCCATGGTGGACGAGTCCTCAAAGGCCAAATGGTTGGGGGCTTGTTGTTGGCACGCGTGGCTGAGGTGCTGAGATTGGGAGAGGCTGTTGTAGGCTTGGATGTTGGAGGATGAGGAATCATCACGGCCTGGGGAATACAAGGCTCGGCCATGGGACTTTGGGGCTTGGCTACGCGCAGGGAAGAGGGGGCACGACTAAGGAGGAGAAGTGCAGGCTTGGGGTGATGATGCACTGGCCTGAGGTACTCGAAGTTGAGGACGAGAAGAGGAGAGAAGATTGTATTGTTCGACATGGTTGTTGGGTGATGAAGAAAGTGGCAAGCGTCGAGGAATGGGGGAAGAGGGTCATGTGATGGTGGAGTGCTCAAGGGTGCTGGAGATAGTGCGGGTATGGGTTGTCACTGGTCTAGGCTACGGCCAAGGGAAGATGGAACTTGCGTGGGTGGTGGGTGGGGCAACATTGTGCCCGACCTGGGGAGGAGCATGCCGAGGTTGGAGGGTGCACGGGCATGGTGTTGGAGGTAGATTCATGATGAGGAGGTGGACAACGGCTGTGCAAGGAGGAGGAGGGGGCCTCGGTGTGCGCCTCTTGCTCCGTCGGGATGGTGGACACGGTGGGGGTGGTACAGCCAAGGAGGTGGCTATGGGTTCATGCAGAGGAAAGAAGAGAGAAAAAGTGGGATTAAGTAAGGATTGATTGTGATTAGGGTTAGAGATATTTAGGGTTAGGATATGATTAGATAGGATTTGGATTAGATAGTTAAGATTTGGATTTGGTAGTTAGGATTTAGGATTATGGGTTAACGAGTGTCGGATCATAGGGATTGGGTTGGTGGGTTTGAACTAGAGTAATGAATATGGGCTTAAGATAATAGGTTGGGAAAAATGGAAAAAGGGTATGGGTTAAAGAAAATAAAAGGAAAAAGAAGATGGAAGAGGAAAGAATAATAAGAAAAATAATAATAATTTATAATAATTACATACTAATAACAATCTAAAACACATAATAATAATCACACTAGGTAATATTATTAATACATAATAACACTTATTAAAATAATAATAACAATATTAACACGCATAATAAATAATAACGAAATAATGATAATAACAATTAAATTAACAAATAATAATGGTAAATATATAATCCAAATTAACATTTAATCTCTTCAAAATAATTTGTATATTTAATAATAATAATAAGTCACAAATCAAGTTTATAAATAATAAATAAAAAAAATCAGAGGAACCAAATAAATACTTAGACATATAAAATATAGTATTATTAAATAGGGGATATTACAGTTCGATCGATTGACTGGCACAACCCTGTTTCTGTTGGAGTTCGGTCGACCGAAGGAAAGGTCAGTCGACAATTGGATCTGCTTGTCCTATCAGGATTCGAGCTCCATTTCTAATCCGGAGTCGAATCCAATTGAGTTTTCCTAAAACTCTGGGACTCTCTGGCTATAAATAAAGGGATATAGCCCCCATGAATTGTAACCTGTAATTGATTGTTGAATTAATAAGAGCTCTCTCCCTTCCCGAGGACGTAAGTAAATTGCCGAATCTCGTTAAATATTGTGTTTGGTTTTCTCTAATGTTTAATTGTTCTTGTCTTTTGGGTACTTCTCTGGTGCATCTCTCTCTGTTGGTTGAGTTCCTCATTGGTTGTTTCTCCCGCGCCCGCAACATCTATTTCCATGCTTCATAGATTATTATCTTTGAATAAGCACTACAAGCACTACAACTCTATGTAAAAAAATAAAATTAAAAAAAAACTCTGTTTACTGTAAAAACGGAAACTGTCCAACAGAAGAATTAAATATTTATATGAATAAAAGAAATGTTTACCTTAGCAAGATCAGAATAGTTGATAGGTAAAACATCAGTTGAGGGAACTTTCGAAAGGTTTCATGGACAATGATAATACAGAAAATTTCCTGGTGTATTGCTGAAGTAGTTGGTTAAATGAAATCTTCTAATAAACTCGAGCTGAAATAAGAAGGGCATGATTTGTCAACTTACCGCACACAGCTTATTGACATTCTTCGTGGCTGTCCTAAGATTATCAAGAGCCTCCTGATGATAGTCAGCATTTTGCCAGGAAAAAATCAAATCGTATAGATGGAAAAGATTATGAAGGAAAAAATCAAATCGTAAATTATGAAGGACTTCAGTATATAGTACAAGCTAGCACAAAATATTATTAGGTAGCATTTAAATTATGAAAAATATAATTATAAGTATAGATGGAAAAGATGGACATGTTGAGGTAGTACACCATAAGAAAGTAGAGTGTGCATCATTAAAACATGCCAATAAACCATATATTTCATATGTTCCTTCAAATATTATGTCCAATTAACACTAGTTTTTTTTCCCGGCTATATGTCTACAATAAGTTGCTTGTACATAATCCTAGCTGTTATCTTCTTAATCCTACCATACATTGGTTTAATGTATCCAAGCTCTTACATTAATATCATAAAGTTACTATTTGTATATGTATGTCAGTGGTGCGATACCATTTTCATTGAACTGTAGCATTTAACTGAAAAGTAGAAAGAAAACAAATCACATCTCAAATTCCTTAGAATGGAAGAAGAATAAGATGGGGTAAGAATCAAGGACCATCAATGAAGGGAACAATTTAATACTTTGATTTTATTTTAAGGTAGATAAACATGAACTAATTGATCTTCCTAGTAGATGATACATTATGTTACTTCATTTGAGTTAAAATTGATTAGTTGTGTATGCTATAAACTTGACTGTCTAGTTGATAAACTTCTTTCGAAAGATATCTAATTTATGAATTTGAAAGCTTTCTTATGAAAAAGATATCCTCTCATGCAAATCTTACTCTCTTTTTCTCAACAGAATTTTAAATCTGTTCCAATAAACAAATTCTAAGAGCATGTTGTTACACTTTGAAGACGTCCGTGCAACACATTGAGATGTTGATTACGCCGTAAGAACAAGATTCAACAATTACATAACCAAGAAAATCTCCACAAGAAATAAGGAAAAAGAATCCATGGGATCAAGAGAAAAGAACAATTAACTGAAAATGAGAAGGGAAAAAAAATCATCTCTCAATATTTGCATACAGATCATTTTATTCAATTTTCTCACAAGAGAAGAAGAGGTAAGAATCAAGAACACCAATGGATGGCAAAAAGAATTCAGTGCCCATAGCTCTAACATATATCAGGAAAGGCTTTCCTGATACTGGAGCTACCAGAACGGGTGGATGAGTATCTCACGCTTTGATCTCTTCAAACACTTGTTGATAAGTATTGTCCCAGATGAATGAGACTCCCTTTTTCATCAACGTATTTCATCACCTGATGAAGAGTGGACAAGGATGAAGTTGCGGTGAATTCATGGGCGTCCCAGTAACAAGTTGTAGGATGAGTCAGTATCAATGACATAACAAGTTACCTTAGACTTCAAGTCCTCGATTTGGCATTTGAACTTGATCTTACCCATCAGACACGTACCATTGGCTTTGAAGTCATAGATGGTAGTTTAGCTGGTGCTCAGCTTATGGGTGCGAATCCCCAAGTATTGCATGATCCTGCGGGGCATAATGCTCAACGCAAATCTTGAATCAACTTGAATGTGAATTACTTCAGATGATCTGATGTATGTATGCTATGTAGTACAGGGGTCTGTCATGTTTTTTATTGATCTACATCATCCGAAGTGTATGTGATGCATGAAAAATATTTAGAGGCCTGGTGACAGTGTCCATTGTCTTTTTCTTCACGCACAAACATGAATTTGGGCTATGAAAGCCTCTGAGTCTGCTAATGCTTCTCTAAGAACTTCTATTGTAGATTTGGAGAGTCTCAGGATCTCATAGAAAGTGATCTGAACAGAGATGTTGGCAAGATGAGCCAAGACATCAAAACGGAAAGGGAGTTGGTGATCTTTCCGCAAGAGCTTTGGTATAACGGAGCTCTTTCTATTTCTCCACGGGTTATTTTGTGGATTGCTCAGTTATCTCCTTAGTTGGTTCGAAGGACTCGCCACCGCCTCATTGTTAAAATTTGTGACTAGAATACATCGTGAAGGTAGATGAAAGTTCGGAGATCAAAGAATGGACGTGCATAAGGAACTGTGCACAGTACCGTTCGACTAATACTGGGATAATCGACTAATCACATGTATTAGTCGACTAATACTTTGTATAGTTGAGTAGGTTGGCCAACAAAGAGTTAGAGTTCTTGAATCTTGTCAGAGTAATAGACTAGTATTTGGGTCTAATCAACTAATACATGGTATTAGTCAACTAGTACCCTTGCCTAGTCGACTAATGTCAGGTCAGATAGTTTTTTATTTTGGATCTGTTTCCAGATTCGAGTTGGATTGGGGTTTCTTTTATTCTCAGGTGGTGATTGTTCATATTGATGAAGTTTGTTTAGGATTGAAGAGTTCTATACTCTATAAATAACCCCTAGAGGTGGCATTCAATGTAATCTAATGAATTTATAATTCCTAAGGATGTAATTTATCTAGGTGAGAAATTCGTGAGAGAAGCTTAGCCATAAGGGTTCGCTGTTCTTTGCAGCCATCAAGTACTTGTAATCTTCTCAGCATAAGTTTTAAGTAATTCTTATTGTACTTTCTTAAAGTTTTAATAAAGTTTCTTCCCCTTCTCCGTGGACGTACACACGATCTGTTTGATCGGTAAAATCATGTTATATTATTTGTTGGCTTTCTCTCTACTTTGATATATCTTTTTCTTATATTCTTCTCATTGATTAGTAGATCCTGTGGTTTATTTTCGCTGTGCCATCCCAGTCGATCAAGCATGGGGCGTCCCCAAATTCATAACAATTGATATCAGAGCAAGGTCAACGTGATGTTGTCTGTGATCAAGTTTGATATTCAGAAGCCCGGTGGTGTCATCAATTTCAGCATATTACAGATTAGGATGAACACCATCCTTACACAGAGCAGGTTGTAGAAAGCACTACTCGGGAGGCTCTGTGGTTGAAGAAAGCACTACTCGGGAGGGAGAAAAAGGCTCAAGATATGAAGGAAGAAACTTGGCAGAAGTTGAATGAGAAAGCCTTGATAGTTATTCAGCTTTGCTTGGTGGATAAAGTATTAGATGAGTTTTTTATGGAGAAAACAACATCCTCATTATGGGAGCGACTTCAGAACCACTATCTGAAGAAGTCATTGGCGAATTGATTGATTATGAAGCAGCGTTTTTCTTTTCCGCATGCATGAAGGTACACCTATCAAGTCTCATATTGCAGAATTTTTCTCTATTATCAATAATTTAGATAAAATAGAGGTTAAAATAGAAGATGAGAATCAAATACTTTTATTACTGTATTTTTTATCTTCTTCATCTAAGAGCTTTAGGGAAGCTATCATCTATGGAGGCAAGCCAATCAAGGTTAATGAGGCCAAGGAGCATCTGCTCAACAAGGACAAAATTAACACCCAGTTGGTGGGTGAATCTCATCATGATGATTTCGGGTAAGTTTATTATTCAAGCGAGAAGAGTAATAATAAAAGTTCCACGAGTAACTCAAAACATAAAAGTTTGACTTGAAAGTATTGTCACAAGAAAGGGCACATTAAAGCCGATTGTTAGCTTCGAAAGAAGAAACAACCAGATGCTAATGTCACTGAACTGATTAGAGAAGATAAAAACAGTGTAACATTCTATCATAAACAGATTAGTTGGTAATAAAGATAGACAGATTATTGACTCTAAATGTTCATAGCATATTAGTTCAAATAGGAAGATGTTCTCTTCATACACTTCAGTTCAAGGGGGAGAAGTCTTCATGGGGAATTTGATTAGTCTCTAAAATTGCATATTTCATATCACATCTTCATATTTATTTAATATTAAATCCTGTTAATAATACCTCTCTTGCATGTTTCTAGGTTCATGGCATGAAATGAAGAAGAAGACCCAAAATCACTATTTAATTAGTGATTAAAAGCCAACAAATATAGCCATTGACCTTAGAGGGCGGTTTTGTCCAAACTAGGTGCCCAAATCCAGAAACCAAAATATGCAGCCAACAGGGGGCAAGCGGGGTAGCACGCAGCAGGCGGCGCGCGACAGGGGGACAAGCGGGCAGCGAGCAGCAGGCGGTATTGCGCGCGCCACCCTAGTACAATAGCGAAAACGCGGCTTGGGCCAAGATTTCGCGGCTGTATTGGCGCCGTTGTGCCAGTACTTCGGGCCAGGGTTTGTCCCCCTGGCCCCTGTTCTCCTGGTGCATGTAAATACCCTCTTGGTTTTCTATATTAGGAGATATCTAGAGAGTTAGGGTAGTTTTCTTCTTCATGTTGTAGTTTAGGGTAGTTTAGGTTAGTTGTTCTTCTTCTTCCTCCTTTGTATTTTTTATTTCTTTTAGATCTCGTAATAGGAGAGAGAGTGGTACATGATTGGAAAGCAAAAGTGCTTATAATAGAAGGTGACAATCTGTGAAAAGTTTTCTCTTTACCTCTCTTTGTTTTCTTCTCTCTAACTCCTTTTATATATTTACCTAATTTTTCTCTCATGGCAACTAACTACTAACAACTAACTGGCTAACTTCTTACTTGATAATCCATATGAATCTAATAGCCTCTACTTGGCCTTGCTTTTGCAAGAGCCATTGATGGCTCATGATGATGGATTCTAACACTCTAACATCCTAGCTCTCTAACAAGCTAACATTACTTTACTCCATGCTTAGTCTTATTTAGTTTTGATGGTTTAAGTGTAGAATGCACTTGTTTGTTGAGTTTGGATGTGAAAGTTATCTTATGGGTCATGCTTTAAAACACTCTTGAACCAAAGACTAGTGATGACCAAGGATACATGTGAGGCAACTATCACTAAGAGGTTAGCATAGTTAGTGGAGCCATTAGTAGTTAGTAGCTATGGGTTTTCTTTATCTTTTTATTTTGTTATAGAAATATATCAAAAATCACAAAAATCATTTCTTCTATGTTTCCCATTTCTTCATGTTTCACCATACTCTTCTCTTTTTATTCTTTGTTTTCTTTTCTTTTGATTCTTTAAAATATTAAAGAAACTTTAACACATACATGAACATTCTGTTAAAGCTTCAATCGCTTTCCATCCCTGTGGATTCGACCCTTTTAGCCTCTATACTATAACAAAAGTATCGAGGAAGCCGAAGCACGCACTTTTAACTATTGATTTCAAAACATACACTTTTCGTGCATGGTTTTTCTTGATCAGAATTCTGCTACAAGTAAGGTGATTGGTGAAGGAACAATCCAATATCAGTCTTATGATGAATGCATCACTACTCTTCAAGACATTCATCATGTTCTTGAATCAAGGTACGATCTCATCTTTCTTGGAGTCCTACAAGGGGAAGGGTTTAATTTCAGTCCTGAACATGATCTTATGGAAGTCTCCAAAAAGGCCCATGTGAAGTTTCAAGCTGAACGTGTTGGCGTTGTGTATATGTTGCAAAACTCAAAAGTTACAGTTGGTGGATTGCAATTATCCTCGGTTTCAAAATCAGCAGTTGTGGAACAATCAGAGAGTATGACGGTTTCAAGCTCAGATGTTCAGTTGTAATCCAAAGAGAGATTGAGACTAGACATGCAATAAGGAAGTCCAAATTGTTACTCCTATGATGGAGCAAATTCTCATAATCCTGTGTGGATCAAGGAGATCGTCGGGTGATAAAGTTCAGGTTGGGCTTGAACTTATTCAACCTAATCAAGTTGTGAACTCTATGTGAAGGTTATGGAGAAAAGGGAGTCAGATGGAGATAAATTCAAGTTTTGTTTAATTGTGCGTGGATGCGAGCACATGGAGCATGATGGTTATTCTCAGACTTGGACGTATTCAGTCAAGGGGAGATTGTTAGGATTTGTGACTGGAATACATCACGAAAGTAAACGAAATATTGGAGATCAAAGAACGAACATGCACAAGAAACTGTGTACAGTACCAGTAGATTAATACTGGCTATAGTCGACTAATTACATGGATTAGTTGACACTTCATATAGTCGACTAGGTTGGCCAATAGAGGGTTAGGGTTCTCGAATCTCATCAGAGTAATCGACTAGTATTTAGGTCTAGTTGACTAATACATGGTATTGGTCGACTTTTATCTTGACCTAGTCGATTAATGTCGAGTTCTGCAGTTTTTTCTAGATCTGTTTCCAGATTCGAGTTGAATTTGAGTTTTCTTTATTCCCAGGAGGTGATTGTTCGTACTGATGAAGTTTGTTTAGAACTAAGAGAGTTCTATGGTCTATTAATAACCCTTGGGGTTGGCTTTAATGTAATCCAATAAATTTGTAATTCCTAAAGGTGCAATTCATCTAGGTAAGAAATTCATGGGAGAAGTTTAGCCACTAAGGTTTGCTATTTTTAGCGGTCATCAAGGGCTTATAATCTTCTCAGCGTGAGGTGTAAGTAACTCTTGTTGTACTTTACCAATGTTTTAATAAAGTTTCTCCTTCTTTTCTCGTAGAGTATACGCGATCTATTTGATCGGTGGAAAATATTATATTGTGTGTTGGCTTTCTATCTACTTTGGAATATCTTTTTTTTCTCTTCTTCTCGTTGCCTTAGTTGATTGGTTTATTTTTGTTGCGTCGCCCTAGTCGATCCGATCATGGGGGCGTCTCCTGAATTCATAACACTCATCATACTTTTTCAAATACCATTTGCCAGATTGAGTTTTGAATGTGAGAGGATCATCTTGGTCAACAACGAGAATAGACTCCTCTTCTTCTGAATTGTAAGAGAGGCAACACCTATCTCTATTTCTATTGAAGATATACTCACCACATTGCAAGAAGATGTTTTGGCTTTACCTCTGGACTTTCTATTGGTCACAGTAGTCCATTGCTAGCTTTCAATAATGTCAGGGTGAACCACATTATCTTTCCATGAGGAGCAGGGACAGGGACAAGACCCTTCTCTTTCTTGTTGTTGGGATCATTATCGTTAATTGAAAGTGAAAAGAATTACCGTGTAGCTTTGGGCTAACGGGTCATGCCTACAAGGAGGAATGCGATAGAAGCTTTTCGGTATTTTTGTTAAGTAATAAAGAATGAAGTTGGTATCTTTCTTTTAAGTTCAAAAAGAGAATGGAGAGAAGGGAAATGATTAAAAGAAAAATTACAAATTTAGAGAAGGTTTTGGAAAAAGGTGATTTTTTTATAAAGCTTGAAGAGTGATTTGTTATTTTTTAATATAAGAAGAAAATCTGGGCTTACTATCTTATTACTCAACGATGTGTTCTTCTCTTGAAATTCATAATGCCTCAACTTGATTATAGGCAAAAACATAAGCTTGAGTTTAGAAAGTTTTAAGCAAAGCAAATAAGATAGTTTGAAAAACTTAACTCTTTTCTTTATGAAATCATCTTGAGTTGAATGTTAAGTCATCAAGTATGAAATAAAAACAAGTTCGAGAGAAGTTTTAAAAGAAAGAGAAATTTAAAAATTCAAACCCATCCTCATATGCCTTCAAGAACACTTTCAAAGAAGAAAGACTTTAGTTTAGGCATGCAAATGATTCATTGGGTCTTTTCATCAAAACCATTCAAAAAGAAGAGGGATCGGAGAGAGGAACAATAGTGAGCTCAGAAAATGAATTTAGCTACTCATGGACGATGGAAAACAATACATAAAAATTAAGCAAAATATACCCGTGAATTGGAGTGGAAGAAGAGAAAGCTTGATTCTTTTATTAATGTTACTTTAATCTTCAGATTACAATCACTCAATTCTTCTCTCTCACTGGTATTTGAACTGAACTACAAATTATAAAACAAAGCTACAACTTCTATACTATCTAACAAAGAGCCTAAACCTTAAATAACAAAGAGAAAAACTAAAGCTAAGTTTCGGTCCCTTTTTCTCTAAAAAATACAATATTTATAGGCAAAAACCAAACAGGGAAGGTCGTACAAAGATAAGGGGAGCGTTTGCTCTCCCAACAAACTCTAAATGGCTGTAGAAACACGGCTTTTGTCGCGTTTCTGCGGCCTTAGTATGGCCAGGTGGCCATACCATGTTGCCGTGTCTCATTTGTTTGGTGTTCTGGCTTTATCCCCTGCTGGTTTTCCCGTTTCAGCTTCTGAACTTGATGAAACAGCCTTTGATCTTTGGCTGAAACCACTTGATTTGGGAAGATTCTTTTTAACCAATTTTCAACCTCTCTGATTTACCATGACCTGTCCTGATTTTCTAATTTCAAATTAATTCTGAATTAAATTAGAATTTGATGGGCTTTTGGCTCGTTTCTCTTTCCTATCCTTTAGCAATGGGCCTGCATTTTATAAAGAAAAATAGGACTTATTAATATGATTTATTTAGACAATAAACATGATGATGTGATAATAAATATGCAATATATGTGACCGATCACAGCCCCACACTTATCTTTTTGCTCGCCCTCGAGCAAAAAAACTAATCCCAATCAATTATTAGACCACTTTCCCAGGTCACTCGATTGCACTGAGCATGTGCAACAAGCCGTTAAACCTCTAGGCTACCCCTAGAGGACGAGTTTTGTCTCGTGAGGGTTTTTAATGGATTGCACCCACAAAATCCATGAAGAAAGAGAAAAAATATTAGTATTTTTGAAAAGCATTTTGAAAGGAGAAAATATTTGAAGTATATTTGTAAGATTTCAAGTAATCTATAAGTTATAAGAATATCAAACTTTTCATTCCTAGACTTAGTCTCTATTCAAAAATATGTCATCAATCAAAGTAAGGATTCAAATTGTATTTCTCATCTAGTCTATTACTTTACCCTGAGTCATATGCACCATCGTGACTGTGAAGTTTGACTAAGGGTTCTTTAACATTAACTCTTATGCCTTATTTATATTTATTTTTGGTGGTATTTATTCCTCAATTTCCTTAGGCTTTCTAATCTGCCCATGTAATGAGCCTTTAGTCGGTGACACCCAAGCCGGACAGTTTTAGGGCACCAGGTGAGAAAAACCCCTAAGGACTTAAACACTCGAGCAGATAAGGCCACGAAACTAAGGGTCTTTATTTATAAAACGTACCCCTTTTATGCGTGAATACTTATGCTTTATGAGGCACAATATCCAGCTTAATCAGAGAATTTATATATATAAGTTTTTTTCAAACTTATCTAATTATCTTTTGCATAAATACCAAAGCTTGCTTAGGCCAAAGCACCTAGCTAATCAATAATCAGATTTGCATATATATATATATATATATATATATATATATATATATATATATATATATATATATATATATATATATATATATATATATATATATATATATATAAGGATAAGAATTTTTGTCTTTGAACCTTAAGTGTGTAAGTGTATAAAGTGTGCATATTTCTTCAAGGTATATATCAAGACTAAATTACTTTCATCAATTTTCTTCCAAACCCTAAAAATCAAACAAGTTATCTTATTTTGACCAAGTATAAGAAATCCTAATTATGATTTTTCTATTCCTTAAAATTGACTTAATTTCTTACAAAAAATTTATCAAAATATTGTTCTTACCTTTCAAAAAGTTTTAAATATATATATATATTTTTCTTTGTTGGTTTTTTTTTTATTAGTCATGCTAGAGCCCTCCCCCACACTTATCTCATGCATTGTCCTCAATGTATGAAAAAAATGTATCGATGCATGAAATAAAATGAAAATGAGGAAAGTTACCGATACACTCGGTCGAAAAGACCCATAGCCGTTTCATTTACCAGTATCGATTCTAAAAAAGGTTTAAGGCGTTGACCATTTACCTTAAAGCCATTTCTATTCTTGGTGTCACTGATCTCTACAGTACTGCATGAAAACACAGTTTTTATAACGAATGGCCCAGTCCAGCTTGATTTTAATTTTCTTGAAAAAAGATGAAGCCTAGAATTATAAAGTAAGACTTTTTGACCAGGGACAAAAGTTTTTCTTATGATGTGTTTATCATGAAAAATCTTAACTCTATCTTTAGTGATCTTAGCATTTTCATAAGCCTCATTTCTTAATTCCTTTAATTCAGAAATTTGTAATTTCTGAAGGTCACCGGCCTTAGTCAAGTCAAAATTCAATTGCTTGATTGCCCATAAGGCCTGGTGCTCTAACTCAACGGGTAGGTGGCAAGCTTTACCATAGACTAACCTATAAGACATCCCTAGAATTGTCTTCGAAGCGGTCCTGTAGGCCTATAGGGCATCTACAAGTTTGGTGGAACAATCTTTCCGATTTTAGTTCACAGTCTTCTCCAAGATAAGCTTGATTTGTCTACTAGAAACCTCAACCTGCCTACTGGTTTGAGGATGATAAGGTGTGGACAACTTGTGAGTTATAGCATACTTTCGCATAAGATATACTGCTCTACAGACACGCTAGGACACTACACTGTCACTATACATGAATGCGAGACACCGTTATGTCATGCACTGGTATCATCCTTACACGGCTACTGTAGTTCACTGGACATACACTGACCACTGTTATGACATGTACTAGGGATACACAGATACATTACACGGATTCTTGCTACACATATATGTTCCACTGGTACACGGAGATACCAATTCACAGATTACCACATTTCATATTATTCTTATCATCATTACATGGATTCTCGGTACACAGTTATCTCATGATCACACATCACTGTTACGTATGCTCACCACACGAGTGTACCTGCATGTATTGTCTCTATCTTATTATCATATGACTCACAGATTATTGTTCCATGTTACCATATTCCTGTTATATGCTTGTTTCCCGTGACTACTATTGTTATGCCCGTTACTGGATATTGTTATTCCTGTTACTGATATGGATATTCCCGTTACTGGACATGAGAGCTGTTGATACGTGATATGTGGAATCCCACATCTATTGTTCCCATTTCCTGTTATATTGTTCCCGTGATATTGTTCCCGTTTCCCGTTATATTGTTCTATGCTATCAACAGAGCTCAGGTCCAGTTATTATGTTACCCATATCATGTACTGTATCTGTTCTTGTTACATTGTATACTTGACATATCAGATCATAAAGCTAACTTGGGTATGAGGGAGACTTGACGGTTGATTAGATCTTATCGGGTGATGTACTGGATCCATATTGTTAGTCCCACTGCAGGGGACGGTAGTGCTACCTACCACTAGCTCCATGAGCTCCCGTTACTTGATTCGTGCTCCCCTCTTAGCGGAGGGCCCTGGTCTCAGCAGCCAGGGGTCCGTTTAAGGCCGTGATCCCGGGTATGCACGGGATACATCCACCCGATAAGAACTCCTCGACCATGAGTTTCCAATTAACATAATAAAATCAGTATACACAATAGTGACGTCGGGAACACTTGTTATTTGGTTACTCTCTCGTTTGGATAATGGTACCCGTAGGCCATGTCCGGATGGGTTTGACTAGAGTGCGGGCTCCAGTATGAACTGCCAGTGGTATGGGACACTGGAAGAGAGTAATTAAAATACCAGGTGGTACTGATTGCTACTATTGTATAAATAACATGACTTGCCTGATACATATTTACTACTTGTTACTGTTCTTTTCCTGATACATGTTTACTATTGTATTGTTGTACTTATTATTGTACCTGATCATTTACCCGATATTATGTTACATGTATATTGTTACTTTGCCTGGTACATGTTACTTTCTTTTTGGTGGCATATTATACATGTTCTGCATTGCATCTATTCTGTTGTCTGTATACCTTGTAGACAACTGTATATGTATAACACAGTAGTGAGGTTATATTGTATATGCCCACTTGCATGTTCATATTGCATATGCCCACCTGTATGTTCACTTCGGTCACGTCACCACTAGCAAATTCATATCTATTACGTCACCACTAGACAATATTATTTATGCTATAACCTGGACACGATTAGAGACATGACCCGACGATTACATATTTATATTTATCTACTGCTTATTACTGTTACCACATCATATCTTATATATTATTATCGTGCTTGTATTATTATAGTATATTCCTGCCTTCTTCATTTTACCACTCACTAGGTCGCTTTCTGACGACCCTGGGTTTGCATGCCCAGATTGGACATCCGAGTTACCATAGCTTTAGATAGTGCCTTGGAGTCACATGGGCGATTCCTCATCAGGATTATTTATAAGTATTTTAGTGCTTTATTTCTGTTATCTTATTTATCCCTGTTTTCATATCTGTTATGATAACTAACCTCTTTCTGCAGGTATTCTTGTACTTCTTTCATGCTGGGACCCATGTCTATATGGAGGCTATTTCTTGTACTGAGGCTTAGCGTACGTACGTGAGGGATTTCCGCCCTGTGTATGTACGTCGCCATAACGTCCCCGTACCTGCGGGATCGGGGCGTTACATAAGAGCTTCAAAGGATCTATTGCAAAAGTGAGTGCCATTGTCACTGATGATAGCACGAGGGGTTCCGAAGCGTGAGAAAATTTTCTCTTTCAAAAATTTTATGACAACTTTGTTATCATTAGTTCTACTAGGAATGGCTTCTACCCACTTGGATACATAGTGCACAACAACCAATATGTATTGGTTTCCAAATGAATTAGGAAATGGACCCATAAAGTTGATGCCCCAAACATTAAAGAGTTCTATTTGTAGAATTGGGTTGAGGGGCATCATATCTCGTTTTGAAATCCTTCCTACCATCTGGCATCTAGGGCACGTCTTGCAAAATTCATAATCATCTTTGAACAAAGTGGGCCAATAAAACCTACTTTGTAGCACTTTTTCAGCAGTCTTACGGGGACCAAAGTGTTCACCGCATGCAAGTTCATAACAAAAGATAAAACACTCTTAACCTCTTTATTAGGAATGCATCTCCTAATAATTTGGTCAGAACAATACTTAAAAAGATACGGTTCCTCCTAAAAGAAATATTGGATTTGGGATAAGAACCGCTATATATCGTTTTTGGACCAATGAGACAGAGTTTGATTTGTGACTAAGTAATTCACTATATCAGCAAACCAAGATTCCCTAAAGATAGCTAAGAGATTTTCATCAGGAAAGTCCTCATTTATGGGCAATTCGTTGCATGGAGAATTTGGGATACATGAGAGATGGTCAGCAATGACATTTTCTATGCCTTTCTTGTCTCGAATCTCAAGATCGAATTCTTGAAGGAGGATCCAACGAATGAGTCGGGCCTTGACACCCTTTTTCATCATGAGGTACCTAAGCACAGAATGATCGGTGAAAATGGTGGTTTTGGACCCTAGTAGGTAGGGACGAAATTTCTCTAAGGCAAACACTACTGCAAAGAATTCCTTCTCAGTAGTAGTGTAGTTCAATTGAGCATTGTTGAGAGTCCTACTAGAGTAATAAATCACGTGCTGTTTATTATCAATGCGTTGTCCTAGGACAGTGCATATGGTAAAATCAGAAGCGCATAAAATCAAAAGCATCGCACATGATTTCGAACGGCTTAGACCAATCCGGAGCAGATATGATTGGTGCAGAAATAAGCTCTCTCTTAAGCTTCTCTTAAGAATTCATACATTCAGCATCGAAAGTAAAGGACACGTCCTTAGCTAATAAATTAGTCAAGGGTCTAGCAATCTTACTAAAATTCTTGATAAATCTTCAGTAAAAGGCGTGTCCTAAAAAGTATCGAATATCCTTCATGCACTTGGGCATGGGAAGCTTAGCAATAACCTCAATCTTGGCTCTATCCACTTCAATTCCCTTCTTGGAGATTTCATGACCCAAGATAATTTCATGTTTTACCATGAAGTGGCATTTCTCCCAGTTCAGTGTCAAATTTTTCTCAGCACAACGTTGGAGGACAAGTTCTAAATGGTGGAGACATTGAGTGAATGAATCTCCGTTGATAGAGAAATCATCCATGAAGATTTCTAAGAATCGTTCTACCATATTAGAAAAAAGACTCAACATGCAACGTTAAAATGTTGCTAGGGCATTGCACAAGCCGAAAGGCATTCGACTATAAGCAAATGTCCCAAAAGGACATGTGAACGTAGTCTTTTCTTGGTCCTCAGGAGCAATAGGAATCTGATTATACCCCGAGTAACCATCTAAGAAACAGTAATACTTGTGGCCTACCAAACGTTCAAGCATTTGATATGAAGGGGAGTGGAAAATGGTCCTTACGAGTTGCAGCATTAAGTTTCCTATAGTCAATGCAAACTCGGATCTTCATGGGAAGTCGAGTTTGGACCAACTCTTTGTTCTCGTTTTTCACTGCAGTGAAACCAGATTTCTTTGAAACCGCGTGGATAGGACTGACCCAATGGCTATCAGAAATGAGATATATTATCCCATTGTCTAAGAATTTCACAATTTCAGCATGAACAACCTCTTGCATTATAGGGTTTAACCTACGCTGCAGGTCTCTTTTAGGTGTGGCATCTTCATTGAGATGAATGCGATGTTGAATGATGGCTGGATTTAATCCCTTTATATCAGTCATAGTCCAACCAATGACTTCCCTATGTTTTCTTAGAATTGCTTTAAGATCTTCTTCTTAACCATTATTTAAATGGAAGGTAATGATGACAGGAAAAGGTCTCTTGTTCGCCTAGATAGACATACTTGAGATGCGCAGATAAGGCTTTCAATTCTAAGGAAGAGGAAGGCTCACTGGAAGGATGAGTTAAATTATTTGGCTCCATATTTGGTGAAATAGGGTTCGAGGCCCAATTCATAGCAGACTCAAATACCTGATCAAGATTAAAGTCGTCAGACTCTAACCCGAAGTCACACTCAGTTTCTAATTCTAATTCTTCCCTGTGTTCACTTGTTAAGTTCTCTATGAGGTTGACTTCAAATGTTTGGTCCTCAACATCACGGGGTCATTTTCCTAGGTTGAAGACATTAGTCATGTCCCCAAAGGTTAACCTCGTGGACCCATTCCTACAATTGATGATGACATTGGCAGTAGCAAGGAATGGTCGCCCTAGGATAACAGGAGTTTGAGCCCTAGGATTGGACACAGGTTGTGTCTCTAGAACTATGAAATCAACAGGGTAAATAAACTCCCCGACCCAAATAAGGACATTATTAATTTTTCCTTTTGGAACTTTCACTGAACGGTCAGCCAGTTGGATAGTGACTTGAGTTGGACTAAGATTGCCCAACCCGAGTTGTTGATAAACTGAGAATAAAAGCAAGTTGATACTTGCTCCCAAATCAAGAAGTGCATGACTAATCTCGGCTTGTCCTATGGTGTAGGCAATGGTGGGATAACCTAGATCCTTATACTTGACAGGGATCAGATCTGACAGTAGATCACTAATGTTAGTGGATAAGAAGACCTTTTTAGGTACATTAGTCTTTCTCTTCTTGGTGCACATATCCTTAAGAAACTTAGCATAGGATGGTACTTGTTGAATGGCATCAAGAAGTGGCACATTTATCTTCACTTGATTGAAGATCTCAATTATCTTATCCATGTGTGAATTTTGCTTGTTATTTTTCAGCCTATTAGGAAATGGTACTATAGGCTGGTGCACCTGACTGGTTGACTTATCTTTTTCAGATTCATCAGATTTAGGAGAAGTGGGATTAGATGAGGTGGATGCTTGATTGTGGTTGTGCTGAATGGGATTGGTTGGTCTTGATACTTGATTATCAACTTTCATTCTTGACCTTAATGTATGAACAACATTACATTGATTTAATGATTGATCTTCAACCAAATGAGCTTGTTGAGAATTCCTAGAATTGGTTATTGACTGACTAGGCAAGGTACCCTTTTGTCTCTCAATCTGTGAAGTGGCTAATTGGCTCATTTGAACCTCTAGCCTAAGTATAGTTTGCATGAGAGAATCTTAGTTCTTCATGTATCTTTTCATGTTTCTCTCAAAGTCAGCCATTCTCCTTTCTAATTGAGAATTCTGAAAGGAAGATTGTGGAGTTTGGTTGGGAAAGTTTTGTTAATAATTTGAAAAATTAGGTGGATGGTTGGGAGAATTATGATGGAAATTGGAAAAGTTGGGTTAATGATTGGAAAAATTATTGGCATGATGGAAGTGGCTTGTACGATTTGACTGTAAGTGGTCATTGTTATTTAGCTCCATAACAAATTCGGGTAATTCTCTAGCCAGGATTGTACGTTGGTGCGTAAGGATTATTATGCGACCGGTGCGTAAGGATTATTATGCGGCCTTGAAAAGGCCGCATTCATCGGTTCAGGGTATTGTTGTTGAGCTTGAAACACAGGACACTCCTCAAACACATGATTCATGGCTTGACAGTAAGTACAGCCCGAAGTTGAAAATTAGTTTGGGCTAACTTGATTGACTGGACTTGGTTCTTTAGTTTCTAAACCTTCCAGTCTTCTCGCTAGATTAGCTAATTTAGCCTAATTAGCTCTGGATGATTTAATAGAATGGAGACCTCCTTTTGAAGAGATGGAGTTTGAGTTCCTCAAGGTTTCATTAGTATGTTCCCATTGGATGGTCTTTTCAGCTTGATTCTCATATAAATCCCATCCTTTATTTTCATCCTTCTGCAAGAATCCCCTTGGTACATGCTTTCTAACAGGGTCTTGGTAGAATAGTCTAAACCGTCATAAAGAATTTGACATTGTCGCCATTTCTCTATTCCATGATGAGGACATTAGACAAGGACGTCTTTAAAGCGTTCAAAGTACCTTCAAAACGGTTCACTAGGTTCTTACTTGAATTGCATGATGTTCTTCCTAATGAGAGCGGTCATGAATTGGATATATTTCTTCAAGAAGACCTTGATGAACCATCCCAAGATGTGGTAGAGCCGGCCACTAAGCTGAAAGCCATTTCTTGGCTAAGTCCTTAAGAGCGAAAGGGACAAATCTCAACCTAATAGCATCATCTACATGGTGTGAGATTTTCATCATTAGACACACTTCCTCAAATTCTCTTATGAAGAAATAAGCATCTTCGGACTCTAAGTCATGAAACTTGGAGAGTGTGTTGATGAACTGAGGTTTGAGGTTAAAATTATATTCACCAACCGATGGAAGTTGGATGTAAGATGGAAGTGAGATTCTAATGGGATAGAACCTATCCTGCAAAGATGTCGGTTGAGCCATAACCAGATCTGGTCTTGGTTCAAACTTGGGTGGTGATGTGTTTCTAGTCAACCTAGATAAATTAGGGTCTCTTGACCAAACTTGAATACACAAACATAATCACAAACAAGTTTATCAATAGTCAATAAGAGTAATCAACCAAGCCTAGTCTAAGGTAACCTTGTGATTAATCTACAATTCTGCATTATTATATCACATTTTCCTACCGATTTATGAATAAAATGTCGGTCTAAACTGTATTTTGGTCTCTCTTGCAGATAATCAAGACAAGGAGGGCAAAAGGCTAATAAGAGCTTAATTAAACCCATTTTTGGGTAATTAAATCCGCATTTCTTGGAGGCTAAGTAAGGAAACTTCTAGAAGATGTATTGAACCTAGACCTTTACGCACGTCAGATGAAGAACTGGATGAATATACCCGAAACCAATTAAATCAAGAAGGTCCTAGAAACAACGGGGAACTCTCGCCAAAAAACCAGGGACCTAAGTCCCTAGTTTGGCCGCGAAAACGTGGCTATGGCCGTGTTTCCACAGCCATATGGTGGGGCCACGTGTCAATCTCGATGCGTGGCCCATCTCGTCTTCTCGAATCCCCTTTTTGCCTAAAAATAGCCCTGCAGAGGCCGGAACGCAAGTAGTTTTTGATTTGAGGCTAGGTTTCTATCTTTAGTGTAGTGTAGTGTAGGTGTTCTTCTTTTCTTTTGTATTTTTATTTCATTGTTAGATCTTGTAGTAGGGTTGAGAGATTCAAAGAAAGATAGAAAGATATTGACGTAATAGATGGTGACAATCTATGTAAAGGTGTCTCCTTTCTTCTCCAATATAATCTTCTCCATCTTCTACATGATAGTTAGCTAGATTTTTCTCTCATGATGACTAACTACTAACTACTAACTAGCTAACCACTTACTTGATAATCCACATGAATCTAGTAGCTTCTACAAGGCCTTGCTCTTGCAAGAGCCATTGATGGCTCATGATGATGGGTTCTAACATCTAACTTGCTAACCAAGCTAACTCTCTTATTTTATGCTTGCTTCTAATGGTTTGATGATCTAATGTTTGTATTTGATTGCTCTTGATGCAAGTTTGAATGTGATGAACCATCTTATTTGCCATGCTTTGTATCGTCTCTTGAAGCCAAGGATTAGTAATGGCCGAGGATCCATGTGAGGCAACTATCACTAAGAGGTTAGCATGTTAGTGGAGTAATTAGTAGTTAGAAACCATGAGACTTCTTTCATAGCATTCATTTCTTTTTTACTTTGTTTTAAGAATCATTTTCAAACCTTTTTATCATTTGCTTATCGATGTTTTCACCAACTTCTTAGTTCACCTTTGTTTCGTCTTCTTTTCTATTTTGTTTTTCAAACCACTTCTCTTTCGTTTTTCATATCGCCATTTCATCGCCTTCTCCTCACCTATCACTTTCTGGATTTCTTTATTTTTTTCATTCTTTAAATAAAGAAGAACTGTTAACATAACACGTGAATAAAGACTGTTAATGCTTCTATCGCCTCCCATCCCTGTGGATTCGACCCGTTCAGCCAATGCTATAACGAAAGTATCGAGGGAACATTAGCACACATTCATTTTCATTGATTTCATAATACACACTTTTTCGAGTGCTTGTTCCATCCCGATCACCTTGACCTAGATAACTCCTAACTGGTTGATTGTCCACAGGAGGTATAATGCAGATTTTGACCACAAGTTAATCAGCCAGGTCAGGGCAAGATTGGTGGGAGGTATCCGCGCAAAATAATGGGCCTAATTAAGCCAAATCACCAGCCTTCAGGGTTTCGCCCCTCAATTCCTTTCCTAAATACTGATTTGGCAGGAGTCAAATTCTAACACCTTCCCCCTTAGGATAATCTCCTAATGAGTTCGTAATGTCCCTAAGACCAACGTCTATCAGATTTTACTTAGGCTTGGTTGTGCGTGCTTAGAGATGATTTTTGGGCTAAGGAAGGGCAATGACTTCCCCACCTTATCTTAATTTGAGTTTTGCCCTTTATTTAAAGATGCTTATGAATTTGGAAAAAGGTGATTTTTTATAAAGCTTGAAGAGTGATTTGTTATTTTTTAATATAAGAAGAAGATCTGGGCTCACTATCTCACTACTCAATGATGTGTTCTTTTCTTGAAATTCTTAATGCCTCAACTTGATCATAGGCAAAAACTTAAGCTTGAGTTTAGAAAGTTTTAAGCAAAGCAAATAAGATAGTTTGGAAAAGTTAACTCTTTTCTTTATGAAATCATCTTGAGTTGAATGTTAAATCATCAAGTATTTTAAGTATGAAATAAAAATAAGTTCAAGAGAAGTTTTAAAAGAAAGAAAAATTTAGAAATCCAAACCCATCCTCATGTGCCTTCAAGAACACTTTCAAAGAAGAAAGGCTTTAGTTTAGGCATGCAAATGATTCAATGGGTCTTTTCATCAAAACCATTCAAAAAGAAGAGGGATCGGAGAGAGGAACAATAGTGAGCCCAGAAATGAATTTAGCTACTCATGAAAGATGAAAAATAATACATATAAATTAAGCAAAACATACCCGTGAATTGGAGTGGAAGAAGAGAAAGCTTGATCCTTTTATTAGTGTCACTTCAATCTTCATATTACAATCGCTCAATTCCTCTCTCTCACTGGTATTTGAACTGAACAACAAATTATAAAATAAAGATACAACTTCTATACTATCTAACAAAGAGCCTAAACCTTAAATAACAAAGAGAAAAACTAAAGCTAAGTTCCAGTCCTTTTTTCTCTGAAAAATACAGTATTTATAGGCAAAAACCAAATAGGGAAGGTCGTATGAAGATAGGGGGAGCAAACGCTCGTTTGCTCCCCCAACAAACTCTAAATGGCTGCCGCGTTTCTGCGGCCTTGGTGTGGCTAGGTGGCCACACCAGGTTACTGCATCTCGTGTTTGGTGTTTGGCTTTATCTTCTGTGGTTTTCCCGTTTCAGCTTCTGAACTTAACGAAATAGCTTTTGATCTTTGGCTTCAGCCACTTGATTTGAGAAGATTCATTTTAAGCTGTTTTCAACCTCTCTGATTTTTCATGACCTGCCCTGATTTTCTGATTTCGAATTAATTCTGAATTAAATCAGAATTTGATGGGCTTTAGGGCTCATTTCTCTTTCCTATCCTTTAGCAATGGGCCTGCATTTTATAAAGAAAAATAGGACTTATTAATATGATTTATTTAGATAATAAATATGGTGATGTGACAATAAATATGCAATATATGTGACCGATCAGATCAATATTGATCACCCTTAGTTCCCCTTTGGGGATGGAAATCACTCCGGTTGATGCTAACAGGAGATCCCTACCAAATTAAAGGGATGTCATATTGGCAGTCATCTTCTTCTATTCTGGATAGAGTTTGAGCACATCTATATCTATTAGAGCTTGGAGAACATCTTTACAGATGTAGGAACTCTTGGCTGAATGTCCCACAATCTTGTAATACAAATAGTAGTTGGGATCATCCATTTTTCCTACCTCTTTAGGGCACTTTGCTTCTGGCAGCTTGAGCTTGTTGCTCTTGTGAGGCAATTTAAATGGAGAGACGATGTGCTCATTCTTAAAAGAGTATTACTTGTTGGCACGTCTCTGACCTGAAATATCACCCCCTCTTGGTGGTTAGGGTTTGGCAGAAGATGCAGTCTCTGTTGCCAGAGTATCTTTTTTTTTCTTGAAAATATTATTCTGGCATGTGTCGCATTGATTTTTTCGGTCTAGACTTACTCTCTTTTGCGATGATCTCTTCTGCCTGTTTGCCTTGTGAAACAACTTGCTTTCAAGTGCGACATTCAGCTTTTCCTATTTGAGCCAGGAGCGAGGTCAGCAAGTTTCTACCAATGTAGACTGAGTCATGCTGCTTGAATATTGAAGTTCCATGCCTTGAAATCTCTTCACAAATGTCTTGACTGACTCGCCTTTTTTCTGCTTTGTAGCGAGAAGATTGGCAATGATATCTCTGTGTCATTTTCGATGAAGCGAACCAAAATAACTTCTCCAAGTCGGCCAATTTCTTAATAGAGCCAGCATGAAACTTCATGAACCATTCAAAGGCAACCTTTTTGAGGGTTCCAATGAATAAACGAGCAATGATAGCATCATTTGATACTATATTCTCACTTTGGGATTTGAAGTAGTATATATGCAAGTTCAGAGAGCCCTTGCCATCAAAGGTGTGCAGATTTGGCGCCTTGAACCTGAGAGGGTAGGAAGCAGCATCCTACTCAACCGGGTAGGGTCTGCCCACCCCAACTTCCCGAAGATCACTTCGATTTGTGATGGCTTCCAAGTGTTTTTCGAGCTCGTTCATCCTTTTCGTATGATTATCTTCGGCTTCTGAATTCTCTAGTTCTTCAGAAGAAGACCCAGAATTTTCATATCTTAAGTTGTTTTCATTGCCATCAAAGTGTTAAGAAGTAGAGTTTTTACCGTCCTCTTTACCCTTATTTTTGCTAGAAGAAGCACCAGTTTTTGAGTTTTTTGGCTTCCTCTTTTGCTTGTCAAGTAAGAGAGCTATCATCTTCTTGAGATTGTTGATAGACTCTTGTAGGGTTTGGAGCATATCATGTTGTGCATGTTGCACCCGAGATTGTTCCTCAAATATTCTAGCCATCTCTTCTGGAGTATTAGCCATATATGCAAAGGCTTTCGTTTCCATGCACGAGTTCAATGAATGGGATTCCGTAATGACAGAGTGTTCATCATTCGCTTCGATCCTTTTGGCCAATAAGTTGTACTCAATTGAGGCAATTGCTCCGGTTCAATCTGAGTATGTCGTTAGATTTCTTTAGGCTCGATCAATATTTCTTTCAATCTGACTCCTCAGAACTAAGGGCAAGTTGCTTTCCCTACAATTTGCTTAGTGTGGCGCTTAGACCCACCATGTTGGAGTCACCCCTGGGTACTCAACATCAAAAATTACTTCTTCTTACAAGGTCGTCGCCTCTTGTTTGAGTTTGAGTTTGAAGCTTTTGATAATTGGCTAAAAACTGATGGCTTAGTCATCTGAAACCCGCAATGATAATCAGAGCACCGCCGAGATAAGCCTCTCACAATAGCACTGAGGAGCGATTTAATGAACACTCATCTTTTTGGTCAAGTAGTCCCTTAGATCAGTAGAAGGAGTGTCTGAACTTATCCACTTGTGTTTGCTCTCGCGTTTTAGGAGTGAAAAGGTCACATTCTGGCATAAGCTTTGGCTGAACACGAGTCTCGCATTTTGGCACAACAAGAGGTTGAACGTGAATCTCGTATTCTGGTGCTGAGACGTGCAATTCATTCTCAGTGATTGTTGTGTTTAAACGCGATTATCATGTTTTGAAGCAAAGACGCTAGGCTGAACGCGAGTGCAGACAACACTATCTTCAGTTTATGTTTACTGTTGGCGAGCTCAATGTCGACGGTCAGCAATTTTCTTGGCTCGCAGGAGTTGTTGCGAACTACCTGCAAATTGAGTTTGCTCAGTGTCAAAGTGAACCATTAGAATTGCATCTCGGTTACTGGGAGTAAAAGTTTTCCAACCGCAAAGGCGGTTAACTCGAGTTTGCCTGAGCCTTGAGAGAAGTTTGATGGTGAGATTGATCTCTACTATTGTGGTGGCCTTAAGAACACTAGTCTTGTGGGTCTCCTGAGAGACTTCATCGCAAGCCGTGTTGACTCCCAGGGAGGTTACGTGAACCTCAAGAGAAGTTGAGCCATTTGCTTTGTCGAAAATCATACGGTTAACTTCTAAAGAAGCTTTTCCTTGAGAAGCCTTTGATGAGGCAAGAATGCGAGCCTCACTTGAGACTTTGCAGTACTTCCACACAGATTTAGGGTCAATGGAGCCCGAGAAGAGAAGTTGTTCGAACTTCTCTTGGTCGAATGCGACAACGAACAA
The DNA here is from genome assembly GCA_038442645.1 of Agave tequilana. NCBI lineage: Eukaryota > Viridiplantae > Streptophyta > Magnoliopsida > Asparagales > Asparagaceae > Agave > Agave tequilana. The sequence continues at coordinate 104,530 of JAVJIF010007169.1, forward strand.
TTCGACAGTTGATCTAATGAACTTCAAATTGATTTGCGCTACTGTCTTCTCATCGGTAGAGATAATATTTCCCAGTGAAGTCGCCTGTAGGACCTCGCTCTAATACCAATTGTAGGACCTTGCTCTGATACCAATTGTTGGTCCCGAGATGATGCCAAATGCGGAACTTTCTCTGTTGGCACTCATGGATCTAACTACAAAGTCAACACAAATACTAAACAAAGAAGAATTAAGTTAACAAATAAATAAACTTGCAATAAAGGAAATCAAATCTCAGAAAAGTTTAGACAAACGCAAACACGAGAGATTTATCCTGATTCGGTCCTTGTGACCTACATCCAGTCCCCAAGCCACCCGCTTGAGATTTTCTTTTATCCTTGATTTTGTACACCCAAAATCACAACCATGCACACCACTTGACAAATCCCCTTTGCCAAATGTGTACACCTTCTCTTCCACCAAGAGAACACCTTCTCTTTCACCAAGAGAACAAACTTCACCTTGTACAACTGCTTCTACACCAAGAAGACACCCGTGTACAATGATTGCTTTGAGTATTACAACACTTTCCTATAAGCCTTGGTATTGTGTATAAACGTGTACAAGGTCTAGTATAGGAGACAAACTTCAGAGAACTTCACAAAGGAATTGAATTTTGGTGAAGAACAGAAGTTGGAATCAGTTTTCAGATTTGGCAAAATTTTTAATCTAGAAAACTGAAGATTTGGATTGGTATTTGGCCTTTAGAATAACAACCCTTTATATAGCTGCACTCTAGGGTAAGTTAGGGTAGTTATAGGTGCAATTCAAATGTTTGAAACATTAGAAAACGTTGCACAAAAGACCAGATAACAGAAACTGTCCAACAGTCAGAAACTGCCTATAGTCGACTTGCCTTTTGAGTTAGTCGACTATACAAGGCAATTTTCCAAAGGTTAGTCGACTAGGTTTGAGTATAAGTCGACTAGGTCAACAAAAATTCAAGTGACAGGTTTTTGGTTAACTGAATCAAGTCGACTGCAACTAACTTTCAAGTCGACTGGACCAATGATTAGTCGACTACAATTGCTTATTAGTCGACTATGTTGTCTGTCAAGTCGACTAATGGACAAACAGATAGTTAGGTTTCTTTTGGACACATGACTAAGCGACTAGGGGGTTTGAGTTAGTCGACTACCAAATGGATTAGTCGACTAATAGGGAATATAAGTCGACTAATGATCAATGATATGTGTGTGTGTATCAAGGCTTTTGACATGCTATTTCACAATTACAAACCACATCATATCAACTCTCTTTGGGACATCTTGATCATGAAGAACTCTTGATTCGTCGTGTGTTAGAGCTCCAAATGAAATGCTTCACAAAGTCTTCATCAAAACAAGTTCTACGTTCTCCCCCTTTTTGATGATGACGCTTTGTGTGCACAAGTGCTCCCCCTGCAGAAAATATGTTATATTTTCCTCGCCCTGCAGAAATTGGGTTATAACAGATAGAGAAATACTTTGTTCTCCCCCTGCAACAAATATATCATTTAAATATATATATATTATATATATATATATATATATATATATATATGTTTTTATCAACTTTTATATGGTACCTACAAGATAAACGTTAGATGGTACCAAACATAAAAGAACATATTAACCTTTAGGAGTCCAAATCCATTTAGAATTCGGTTTCCACCTGTTAATATACACATAGTTGCAAGAATTACATATATCATGAATGTATGATGCAATATATGTATTTTTATCATGAATACTTAAATTCTTAGGAATCCATATAAACTTATTTTTCTTAGACTTTCTTTTTACAAAAGAACTATATGGATTACTACAATATGAAGATTTTTCAACAAATCCAAGACCATAATTATTATGTGACAACTTCTAAAAAGATAATAAATTATTCAATTTTTCTTTTCCTTGATTGAACTTAGTCACATTTTGCAACATATCTTCATATTTCTTTTTGAAAACTGAAATATCTTTATCTAAAATAGAAATCCTTTTATTCAAAGACTCAGTTTCCTTTTTAAGAAAAATGTTCTCTTTTATAAACTTCTCATTATCATTTTTCAAAAATGATATGACTTTTTCAAACTCATCTTGTTGAGAATTTATAGAAGATATTTGTAAAGCATAACATGAATTTTCCTTCAAAAGTTTTTCATTTTCTTTTGATAAAACTTTATTTTTCAGTTTTTCATGCTTTAGATCAATAAACAATTCATAAAATGCATCAGAAAGTTCAGTAAATGATACCTCATCATCTTCTAGTGCCATGTAACAAAGATTGACACGTTCTGTGGTTTCTTCTTCGTCAGAGGACGAGGAATCACTGTTTTCCCATGAGGCTTCATAGTCTTTCACCTTTCTGAACTTTTTGCTCTTGTATTTGCTTTTATTCTTGAGCAAAGGGCAATCCATCTTCATATGACCTGATTTATTGCAATTAAAGCATTTAAATTTACCTTGCTTTAGGAATCTCCTGAATATCTTTGAAAGCATTGCCATCTCCTCTCATCTTCATTTGAATCGTCCGTGTCGGAGGATGCATGGAAGGCAAGTTCTTTCTTCTTTGAGTGGTGTTGTCGTTTATCCTTCTTTCTTTCTTCTAACTGCACTTCATATGCTATTAGATTACCAATTAGGTTTTCTAACGACAAAGTTGAGAGATCATTGGCTTCTTCAATTGCTGTTGTCTTCTTCTCCCATTCTGGTGTGAGTGCACGAAGGATCTTGCGAACTTTTTCGACTTGGGTGTAGTCCTTTTCAAGGGATGCTAATGAATTGGTAATGTCGGTGAATCTTGTAACCATTTCGGATATGGTTTCATTCTCCTCCATTTTGAATAATTCAAACCTGTGGACAAGAACAAATATTTTAGATTCCTTAACTTTATTTGTGCCTTCGTGTGTTACCTGAAGAGTATGCCATATTTGATGTGCAGAAGTGGCTGTTGACACTCTGTTGAACTCTTCTTTGGTTAATGCACAGAACAAGGCATTCATCGCTTTGGCGTCAAGGTTCGCATTCTTCTTTTGATCATCACTCCAAGCGCTGTAGTTGGTTGTTGGTTTGGTGTACGATGCTTCAATGATGTTCCATAATTCGTAGTTGAGCGATTGCAAGTAGATCTTCATTCTACACTTTCAATAGTTGTAGTTGGATCCGTCAAATAGCAGTGGACGTTGTGTAGAATGTCCTTCTTTGAATTGGGATGATGAAAACTCCATTGCCATCCTTGTTGTTGACTAGGTATGCAGGGCTTGTATGCCGAATGTGAGACCCGCTCTGATACCAATTGTAGGACCTCGCTCTGATACCAATTGTAGGACCTCGCTCTGATACCAATTGTTGTCTCGAGATGATGCCAAATGCGGAACTTTCTCTGTTGGCACTTATGGATCTAAACTATAAAGTCAACACAAATACTAAACAAAGAAGAATTAAGTTAACAAATAAATAAACTTGCAATAAAGGAAATTAAATCTCAGAAAAGTTTAGACAAACGCAAACACGAGAGATTTATCCTGGTTCGGTCCTCGTGACCTACATCCAGTCCCCAAGCCACCCGCTTGAGATTTTCCTTTATCCTTGATTTTGTACACCCAAAATCACAACCATGCACACCACTTGACAAATCCCCTTTGCCAAATGTGTACACCTTCTCTTCCACCAAGAGAACACCTTCTCTTCCACCAAGAGAACAAACTTCACCTTGTACAACTGCTTCTACACCAAGAAGACACCCGTGTACAATGATTGCTTTGAGTATTACAACACTTTCCTATAAGCCTTGGTATTGTGTATGAATGTGGACAAGGTCTAGTATAGGAGATAAACTTCAGAGAACTTCACTAAGGAATTGAATTTTGGTGAAGAACAGAAGCTGGAATCAGTTTTCAGGTTTGGCAGAATTTTTAATCTAGAAAACTGAAGATTTGGATTGGTATTTGGCCTTTAGAATAACAACCCTTTATATAGCTGCACTCTAGGGTAAGTTAGGGTAGTTATAGGTGCAATTCAAATGTTTGAAACATTGGAAAACGTTGCACAAAAGACCAGATAACAGAAACTGTCCAACAGTCAGAAACTGCCTATAGTCGACTTGCCTTTTGAGTTAGTCGACTATACAAGGCAATTTTTCAAAGGTTAGTCGACTAGGTTTGAGTATAAGTCGACTAGGTCAACAAAAATTCAAGTGATAGGTTTCTGGTTAACTGACTCAAGTCAACTGCAACTAACTTTCAAGTCTACTAGACCAATGATTAGTCGACTAGGTGCATGGGATTAGTCGACTACCATTGCTTATTAGTCGACTATGTTGTCTGTCAAGTCGACTAATGGACAAACAGAGAGTTGGGTTTCTTTTGGACACATGACTAGTCAACTAGGGGGTTTGAGTTAATCGACTACCAAATTGATTAGTCGACTAATAGGGAATATAAGTCGACTAATGATCAATGATATGTGTGTGTGTATCAAGGCTTTTGACATGCTATTTCACAATTACAAACCACATCATATCAACTCTCTTTGGGACATCTTGATCATGAAGAACTCTTGATTCGTCGTGTGTTAGAGCTCCAAATGAAATGCTTCACAAAGTCTTCATCAAAACAAGTTCCAACATCGCCATCTTCTATTTTGTGAAAAATTGAGCATGTAAAAATCTTTAATTACTCGCAAAGAAGATTACAGTCGATCAAAACTTCGATTATAAAAGAGGAAAAGTTGAATCTCCCTTTTCGTTTGCGTCATTTAGCGGTAGAGAGTGATTCTTGTTCTCTATTAACGAACCAAATTTGAAACTTAATCTTATTACTCTTGTTGATAACTCATTGGTAAGGTGTCATGCCCCGCTTATCAAAACATACTATAGCAGGGACAAAACGAGAGTCAGGGATGAATATATGCAAGAAAAATACCTCGCATATATATACGCTAAGCCTTAGTACAAAAAATAAATACTATATACGTGATATAATTTCAGCTTAAATAAATACAAAAATATCTGCAAAGGGCCTTGTGATCATAATAGATATAAAAACAAGAATAAATAAGAAAGTTGAGATCAAATAATAAAGATACATATGAATAATATAGATGACGAGTCCCCTATTAATATCCCGTGAAATATTAAGTATATGAAATCTGGATCCCCAGCCTGAGAAAGCAACTTTAGAGTCGTTAGAAAGCGACGTAGTGAGTGATAAAATCAGAGAAGCAGTAATAATATACTAGTATAACAATCACGATAATATATAATACATGATTTAAAGAACAATAATACATTATAATAATACTAACAGTAGGTATACATATAATAATTACTATTACTTCAGTTCTATAACATTAATCTCAATTAACAAGTTAGGACAGTGTTGCAATTATAATATATGATTAAAAAACATCAATGCCAATTTGTGAGATTGCCTGATATTTTCATATTTAATGTTTAAACTAATAGTAACTGTGACATGAACGATATCAATGATTAATATGTGTTTTCATATCTATCTCTACAATTTTATATGATGCATGACTAAATAATACGATGTTAATCAGAAGAGTTATATTTATATCAATTAACATTAACATGTTATTATTATCATTAGTAGGAATATAAAGAATTTAGTTATATATTAATAAAATTAATTTGTTTAACATGTGTCAAGTCTTAATTATTTTACACTAGCAGTAACAATAGCATGACGGTATGGTGATTAATATGAATATTTATGCATGAAATAAATAGAAATATTCATGCTATAGTATTTGTGATTACACAGGAATAGTGTATCTGCAGAAAATACATAGGATATATAGTATCATGTAATATGTCAGTAGACAAGAAATCAGAAAAGTAACACAATATAAACAGACAATAATACATTTATCAAGTATTACATTTTAGTTATACAACCAATATCACTTGTTATTTTAATTAATCTCTTTCAGTGTCCCATATCACTGGCACTACTAAAAAATAACATAATTGTGGTGAAAATATTGAATCAAAAAATAATTCGACGCACAATTTGCATCAAAATATCATAAATTTGACGCAATCAGTAAAAAATCAGCACTTATTTGCTGATAATAAAACATAAACTATTAATATCTGCCTCGAATATTAGACACAATTTGTACACGTTGCATCAAAAATTTGACACAATAAATTATTCCCACAAAAACTTTTGGCAGAAAATTTCATGGGAATATGGCATCGAATATTCGATACAATTTGTACAGTTTTCGTCGAATATTTGACGTAAAACATTTTTCATCAAATATTCGATGCAAAATGTAGATCATTTTAGGTTGAATCCCCCCCCCAAATCTCTCACTTTCTTCCCTCTCCTCTCTCTTAATTTGTCGCCACCTCCCTCCCTCATCTTCCTCCCCGGCGTCCTCTCTTTCCTTGGTATCCTCCCTCCCTAGGCCTCCCCCTCCCTGACCAGCCCACTTCCTCCCTCAGTCTCTTCCCCCCGGCCTCTTCCTCTCCCCTGGCCTCCCCGCAGCCTCCTCCTCCCCAGGCCTGCCTACTCCCTCCCCCGCCCTTCCCTTCCCAAGCCCAATCTTTCCCCCGGTATACCCCTCCCTCGGTCAACCCACTCCCTCCCCCCCGGCCTTCCCCCTCCCCTCCCCCGACCGGCCCACTTCCTCCCCCGGCCTCCCCTTCCCCTAGCACACTTCCTCCCCTGGCCTCCTTTCTTTCCCTGACCTCTCCTCTCCCCGACCTCCTCCTACCACCGGCGTCATCCCTCTCGGAATAGGTAATTTCTCTCTCTTCCTTTATTATTTGTTATTAATTATTGCCATGTAGCACTTGCGAATACGATATTATTAATTAGGTTAAAACTTGTTTATACGATACTATAGATTTGGGATTTTGATTATGTTTTTTGTGGATTGAGATAATAAGCAATTAGATATTTTCACTAGCATGTGGATTGTTGTTTTTATATGTTCATTTGCTGTAGTTTCCACCAACAAATTCTACATATCTAATGAGTGAAAACTTTTGTTCATTTAACATTAGAACATACCAATATGCACCATAATCACGAACATGGACATGGATACAGACACAAACACAGACACCGATATGGTCACAGACACTGGACACGGGACAGTTTATGAAGCACGGACATAGACACGACCCAATAAACCCTAGATTCTCGTTCAACAAACAAGTACATTACCTATCTTATAATTTCTCTCTGATACAAACAACTTGTGAATTTTGAACATGTAGTCTTCATAGATCTTTTGTTCACATCAACAGTTAATTTATATTATTAGTGGTTATTATAAGTACTGTATAGTGGTTATCGGATTGTCTGTTTAGACAATTTTGGGATTACATTGTTGAGTTAGACACTTATACATGTTATATGTATTTTGGCTAATATTTTGGTAGTACCTTCTTTATTTTGGGCCACAACTACCCCACTTGGACCTAAATAGCACAGGGGAGGTGCTGCCGAAATTTAGTCGAAATACATAAACGTGTATATATCTCTAATTATACAATATAATTCTAAATAGGATAGGACCTATCACCCTTAATGAACCCTTACTGTGACATTCCATAAATCCTAAACACGGACATGGATACGAACACAGACGCGGACACGGACACGGGCACAGGACACGAATCTACCCCTAAACAATAATCCTAACCTAAATCTAACTCTAATCACAATATACAATTAATTAACATATTTACTACTTATTGTGTAATAGTGCCTTTTGTAGTAAACAATGAAGTGGGATAGGAATTGGGTACACTTGAAGAAAATAAATGTGAAATACAGACACAGATGTGAAGAGTTTGTAGAATTGGCTTTTGGTCATTCTGTCAATAATAAAATAAATTGTCAGTGTAGGGATTGTAAGAATAAAAAAATACTTGACAAGGACAAGATGATGTTCTTATTAGTCTATAGTTTTGCATTATTATATTGCATTTTTCTACTGATTTATGAATAAAATGTCTGTCTAAACCGTATTTTGGTCTCTCTTGCAGATAATCAAGACAAGGAGGGCAAAAGGTTAATAAGAGCTTAATTAAACCCATTTTCATGTAATTAAATTAACATTTCTTAGAGGCCAAGCAATGGAGCTTCTAGAAGATACATTGAACTTAGACCCTTGCGCACGTCACACGAGAATCTGGACAGAAATAATATAATCTGAGTACAGATGGATGGTCCCCGAAGCAAAACGAACCCACGCACCAAAACTAGGGACCTAGGTCCCTGGTATTGCCGCATAAACACGGCTATGGACGCGTTTCCATGGCCCTATGGTGGGCTCACGTGTCAATTTTTAATGCGTGGCCTCGTCTCGTCTTCTGGAACCTCCTTTCACCTATAAATACTCTTGCAGGGACCCAAAACGCCAGCAATTGTAAATAGGTTAGGTTTTCTATCTTTTAGTATAGTGTAGTATAGGTGTTCTTCTTCTTTCTTTTGTATTTTTATTTTCTTTTAGAGTCATGTACTAGGGCTGAGAGATTCAGAGAGAGAAAGAGAGAGATTGATGTAGTAAATGGTGATAATCTATGTAAAGGTGTTTCCTTTTTTCTCCATTGCAATCTTCTCCATCTTTTACATGATGTTTAGCTAATCTTTCTTCTCATGGCAATCTAACACTAACCACTAACCATCTAACCACTTACTTAATAATCCACATGAATCTAATAGCCTCTACAAGGCCTTGCTCTTGTAAGAGCCATTGATGGCTCATGATGATGGATTCTAATATTCTAACATTTCTAACATCTAACCCACTAACTTGTTAACTTGCAATGTCTTCTTTATTTCATGCTTACCTCTAACCAGTTTTGATGATCTAATAATAGCTTGCAACTTGTTGTGTGGTATGGATGTGTTGTTTGAATGTAGAAGAACAATCTTATGTGCCATGTTTTGTATCGTCTCTTGAAGCCAAGGACTAGTGATGGCCAATGATCCATGTGAAGCAACTATCACTAAGTAGTTAGCATGGTTAGTGGAGCAATTAGTAGTTAGTAGCCATGAGTTTTCTTTTATCTTATTTTAAAAAAATCAATTTCAAACCCTTTTATCATTTTCATCATTGTTTTCACCAACTTCTTATTCCATCTTTGTTTCATCTTCTTTTAGTTTTCAAAACTATTTCTCTTTTATTTTCACATCGCTGTTTTATTGCCTTCTCTATCTATCACTTCTGGATTTTTTTCCTTTTTCTTTTTCTTATTCTTTAATAAAGAAGAACTTGTTAACAACTGACGTGAACATAAACTGTTAATGCTTCAATCACCTCCTGTCCCTGTGGATTCGACCCGTTGAGCCAATGCTATAATGGAAGTATCGAGGGAACATTAGCACACACATAGTTTCATTGATTTCATAAAACATACATCTTTCAAGTGCTCGTTCCGACCCGATCAAATTTTTGGCGCCGTTGTCGGGGATGGGAATGGTTTTGATTTCACGTTTTTGTTAACATTTTCTTCTCTGTTTTGGTGTATAGGTTAATTTTTGCTAAAACTGAATATTGCAGAACTTTTCTCTTGCTTGCCTCTCCCTGCTCTAGAAAGCAGAAAGCTTGCTTCTAAAACATTGCCGCGGAAATCAAAGAAACATCACGAAAATACTGCAATATTGTGGCATTTGTACTTTGTCTTTTGCAGAGACTTTGCAAATTGCATATATTATTATATTCTGCTGCCAATTTTCTGTTTTGATTGCCTACACACTGTAATAAATTAAAGAATTAAAATACGGTATTTGAACGCTTTTAAAATGGTTTAGACATTTATATTTAGGCACGTGTTAATTCAATTCCAATGTACTATATTTTATTCTGTTGTTGTGATATGGACTGAGGTGTACATATGGCATTGCATATAGCATAGAACGAACACATGGGTGATTTACTCACTTTGTGTTATATTCTTGTCTATATTGCACACTTGCACGAATTGATTTAAGGGCATAACCTAATACAAGATAAGGTAGGAATTTCATAAGCCTTTCTTAACCCAAAAACCACCTCCCCACTCACACAACCCACGCCCTAATGAAAATTGATAGACGTTGGCCCCTAGAGACATCTCGGACTCATTAGGAGATTGACCGAGGGTGGAACTTATTTTGAATCTTACTCTTGTGAAATCAGTATCTAAGGTTGGGGATTAAGAGGTTACGTCTCGAAGATACCGTGGTTTGACGTAATTAAGGTCCGTTACTTAGCACGAATATCTTCCACTGTATTTTGCCCCTACCTGACCGATTAGCTTGTGGTCGGATTCAAGTAACAACCTCTCCCGGGTAATCGACCAGTTAGGAGTCGTCTAGGTCTAGTTCAACCTTAGTATAGGCTTAGTTTTGACTTTTTCTTTCTTTTGTTTGTTTTTTTGCTTTTTCTTTTTTTGCTTGTGATTGTTTGTGAAATGGAATTCAACAATAACAATTTTTTAATCCTATCATGAATCCATATTTCACACCAACCCCATTTGATTCGGATAATTCCAACACGGCTTTTTACAATATGAACCAACCAAATACACCGGGTTGGACTTATCTGAATCAATACAACCCATACTCCCAATCTTATGACTATAATTTTAAAATAATTTTAACTCTTCACAGAGTCAATGGGGATTCAGCTCCCCCGAGTCTAATTTTCAATCACCTTTTCCACAATTTTTACAATTTTTACAATATCCATTTCCTAATTTTACTTCCAATACTCGTTTTCTAGAACCACCAATTGAAGAAAAATCTGAGTTAGAAAAAATATAGAAGCCGTACAAGCCATGCTTGAGTCCTAACAAAAGAAGCTCAATTCACCAATTCCACAATATTTTCATGATTTATACTTAGTTTCACCTATTCAGAATAACCAATCGTCTACCTTGAAAACGAGTATGGAGTGCTTTCGTGAGTCTGAGCTTCAATCTCAAAATATGTTGGACTTACAATCTTCACAATATTTCCAAAACTAAGATTCTTATACTCTTTTTCTGGACAATTCACTTGAAGAAAAAAATCACATCTAGAAAAGAGTATAGAAAGCTTGTAGGAGTCCGCGCTACAATTTCAAAAAAATCTTCTTCTCAGTCTATCGATAGGTTGGAAACACAATTGAGTCAATTGGTTAACATTTATAGGAATGAAGAAACTCTCTTATCAACGTTTGACCAATCCAGATATCGCTAATTCTATCAATTTGATCCAGGACTCTTGTTATTTTAGAAACCAAGATCCTTACACTCCTTTTCTAGAGCATCCACTTGAAGAAACATCATATCTAGAAAAGAGTATAGAAATCTTGCAAGAGTATGCGCTACAATTTCAAAAATCTTTTGCTCAGTCTATCAATAGGTTGGAAACACAATTGAGTTAATTGGCCAATATTTATAGGAATGGGAAAACTCTCTCTTATCAATTTTTGACTAATTCAGATATCTCTAACTCTATTGATCTGACCCCAGGACTCTTGTTATTTTGGCAACCAAGATTCAATTTCAGCACACCCATCTGAACTTGACCAAACTTCAAATGTTGAAAATCTCATTGAAATTTTGGCAAGTTACCCTTTTTCTGAAATTGAACTTGAGCACGAATATGTTCCTGAACCTCAACTTGGTAATTCAATTTCACCTCTTGATTAAATAATGACTGAGATGTTTTTACCTGATTTCAGGCCATTTCCCGAGTTAGTATTGGATTTTGTGCCAATCCATCATGAAATTGAATCACCAATTTTTTATGATCAACAAATTGAACTTGACCAATTTCAGACTTTTGAAAGTCTTATTGACAAATTGGCAAGTTCTCATTTTTATGAAATTGAACTTAGAAAAGAATGTGACTTCAATCCTCAAATTTGTGATCTAGTTCAAATTCCTAAATCAATATTGACTCCTATTTTGTTACCAAACTTGAGCAACATTTTAGAGTAAGTTTTGACTCTACACCTGTCATTCTTGAACTTGAATTACCAATCTTAAAAAGTCACATTCCATTGTGGGAAAATGAATGTGGATTAGGATTTCAACTTCTTAATTTGGACCCACTTCCTGAACCAATCTTGACTCCATAACCTTTACTTAAGTCAAATTCCTGAGTCAGTAGTCGTTCCTGTGCATCCTGAGTCCAAATCAATCATTCCATCTTTCATACTCCATTTTGGGATAAAGGTGCTGAGAATAATAACTCTGAAATCATTTTTAAAATTTAAAAATTAGACGGGATAAAATTCTTAATAAAAATCATTCATATATACATCATTCTAATGGTTGTATTATAGAGGTTTTTGGTGGGTCCTTCCGAGCTCCACGCAAATTGGATTGGGCCGCATTTCACGAACCAATCAGACCATCACCGGAACCACCATCTAAAGGTGATTTTTTCCTTCCCTGTCTATTTGTTTCATGCATACATACATTCATGATGCATTGAGGATAATGCATGAGATAAGTGTGGGGAGGGTCTTCGAATGTAAAGTTTTTAGATTTTCTTTCTTTTTCACTTCTTTTAGGATACTTTTAGAAATTTTCTTTTTTGTATAGGATTTTTCACTTTCTTTAAAAATTTTTGAAATAAGAGATGAATTTTTGATCTATTTTAAAGAAAATTAAGGTGATCTTAGAAATTAAGGAAGCCTTAAATTATGACATCTTAAACCTAGTCGAAATAATGAATCTTGTTTAATATTATAGGCTAAGTAAGATAAATTGGAGAGACAATTTTATCTTGAGTTTTTTTTGCCTTAGATAGTATGCATTTCACACTTACACATTTTTGGGATGGAAACGAAGACCTAAAATGTCATAAAGCAAAAATAAATAAAAATAAAAATATATATATGAAGGAAAAAATTACTTATTAAGCTGGATAACTATGCCTCAAGAAGCATGATTATTCACGCCTAAAGGTGGTAACAAGGAACAAATAATCTCTCTTAGTTTTGTGGCCTTATATACTCGAGTCCTTAAACCCGAGGGATATTTTCTCATTTGGTGCCCTAAGACCGTCCAGTCTGGGAGTCATCGGTTAAAGGCTCACTACCCGGGTGAACTAGAAAGCCTAAGAAAACTAAGAGAAGAAAAAAAGAAAAAAAGAAAAAAATATATATAAATAAATGGTTTGATGGTTAGAGTTGAAATCCCAGAAATCGTCACTGTCACAAAGTGCATATTATCTAGGTTTTATGAAAGATAAAATATTTAATCCAATTTTGAATTCTTACCTTAATTGAAGACAAGATCTTGCATATAGATTAAGTTTAAGGAAGAATAATTTTTGGTGGACTTATGACCTTAGATCACTTATATTTTTGCAAAAATATTTCATAAACTTGTCTCTCTTTCAAAATTTATTTTCAAAATACTAACATTTGTCTTCTTTCTTTATGGATTTTGTGGATGCAATCCGTTGAAAACTCTCAGAAGACAAAACTCCTCCTCTAGGGGTAACCTAAAAGTTTAATAGTTTGTTGCACACGCTCAGTGCAATCGCGTCACCTGCGAAAGTGGTGTAATAACATTTATAGTATAGTTTTTCTTTTCTTGTTTTGCTCGGGATGAGCAAAAGATAAGTGTGGGAGTGTGATTAGTCTACAATTCTGCATTATTATATCACATTTTTTAACTGATTAATGAATAAAATGTCGGTCTAAACCGTGTTTTGATCTCTCTTGCAGATAATCAAGACAAGGAGGGCAAAAAGTTAATAAGAGCTTAATTAAACCTATTTTTGGATAATTAAATCCGCATTTCTTAGAGGCCAAGCAAGGGAGCTTCTAGAAGATACATTAAACCTAGACCGCTGCGCACGTCAGACGAGAATTTGGATAGAAATAATTGAATTTGAGCACATCTGGATGGTCCCTGAAGAAAAACAAACCCACGCACCAAAACCAGGGACCTAGGTCCCTGGTATTGCCATGGAAACAAGATTTGAGAGCATTTGCTCTCTGTATCCAGGCCTCGGTCGATCGGGCGGTTGACCGGTGGCTCAACGGTCATAAAAATGACCGTTGGTCGGTCGACCGGAAGGACAGTTTTGCCCTTTCCTGGCTGCCAACGGGCAGATTTTTGAGAGGCTATATATATGCCTTCTCTTGAGCTGATTTCAACAAGATTTGAGAAGAGAAAAATTTCTATCTTTCTAGTGTTTTTCAGCAAGAGTTTTTATGTAAAAAGATTTATTTTTATTTGTTTTTAAAGTGTTGAAAAATTCAAAGAAAGAGAATCTTTTGGGAATTGGTTTTTGATCTTGATTTCAATATCTATTTGGAGATTTTCCTAAGTGTTTTTCTTTATTGCAAACACTTTATTTTCTCACACTTGAACTATCTATCATATCTATTAGGATCTTGTTTTTGATGAGAAAATTGGTTTGTGATTTTGTGAGACCACCAAGAGTTCTAACCTTCTTTTATTTGTGGGTATCCCTCTTGTGTAGAAGTGATTGTGAAGGTTATGTTTGGTTGTGTTGGTATCCCTCTAAGTGTAGAGGTGATTGTGGTTGGTTTGGCTTTGAGCCTTATCCCTCTAGTGTGAGGTGATTATTATTTGGTTAAATGCCATCCCTCCAAGTGTAGAGGTGATTGTTGTTGTGCCTTGCCTCTCATGTAGAGGTTGTGTTTGTTGGAGAGAAGAGTTGTGTACTCCTAGTTTGTATTACCCAAATCCTCAGTGGAGGTACCCTGTGTGGGAAGTCCTGTGTTGACGATATAGTGAAAATCCTTCTGTGTGAAGGCAGGGACGTAGAGCAGTGGCTCGAACCTCGAAACATATCTTATTTTTGCGATTGATCCACTATCTCTAAATTCTCTCTCTTTTATATCTTGCATTGATTCATATTGCTCATATCTTATATGCTTGGTATTGTTTGTGTGCCTCACTTGTGTTGAACCAAGAGAGCTTTACATAGCACCTCAACTCTTATTTAGAGGAATTTAGAGGAGTTAGTTTAGAGCCCTTCACCGGGAATTCGGCTACACTCTTTGGTTACACTAAGTGTGTTGCAATTAGTTTTAAATTCCGTATCATTTGTCATTAGATTAGCCATACACCTATTCACTCCCCCTCTAAGTGTACTTTCAGGATTCAGTCTCGAATCCTTCCGAAATGATATGTGTGTGTGTAAGAAAAATGTACCTCAGCCACTAGCTGATAAAGACTCTCAGCCAGCGGTGACATAGTGTAATCTGTGCTACAAAACTGGGCAATCTTCATAAAGATTCTACTTTGAAAAAAAACTTAAATTACTGAAAAACCCTGCTCTTAAAAAATGAAAGTTTCTCTTGGAATGATATTTATATTGTCTATTATTATTTTCTCTCTTATTATTCTCTCTCTCCCTCTCACTCAAAGTCTCGCTGGCGCGTTCAAATCTGGATTTCGAATTTGCAGACAGCCTCGATCTTAGAAAAACAAGATCAGATCTTGATTTCGAGTTCACAGATATCCTCGATCATAGTTTTCATCTATCAGATCTTTTCATCTCGTTCAGTTATCTCCATTTATCAGATCTCTCTCGTCCTGTCATTTTTTATATCGAACGGCACCCATAATTCATATTTGCCACCCCATCTCACCGTTGACCCACCCCTTTCTCCCCAACTGAATATGAATCAAGTCTTTTTAAGTGCAACATCATCAATGAACGAAACAAATGCAATAAGAGAGAGAACTTTGGATTCTGAGGTAGAGGTTAATTTTTGTACAGATTTATGTATTATTTATGTCATTGTTGTTCGCAATCCTCATTGAAAAATTATTATATTTATATTGAGATTGCTACATGTATTCGTAATCACAAGATTCATATGAAGAATGCGACCATGTTCGCTATCTTCACCAGCAGTCTTTAACTTTTTCTATTGTGATAACGCGATCTTAATCGCAATCCTAAAGTAATTTGAATACTTGTTTATTAATTTTTTATATGGATATTATGTTTTTTAAGAATACGACTAAGCTCACAATAGTCAATAAAACAATTTTCAAATTGTTATACACTGCGACCTTAGTCGTCAATTATATTAGGGTTGTATCCTTAGCCCCTGTCCTTTATTAGATTAATGTTGTGTTCTTAGTAACAGTTATATTTTTTTATTAGTAATGCAAGATGAGTTGCAGTCTTTTCTTATTTTTGTCCTTTAATCCAATAATTTTGCATGTTTCTAAATGAAATGAATTTATCTTTTTGTAAAAAATAAATTTGCATGGTGACATGTCTGAAAGAAATGAATTTCCAGAACAGTAACAATAAGTATTATAGGTGACTGTTGAGATTTCAAAGATTTAATAAAAAATAATTAAATATTTGTTTGAAACATTTATGGCGGAAGAACTCCAAGACTACTTTTTTTAGAATTTTATGAAATGAATTACAAATTAACTTTTATTGACATTTTTCTTTTCAAAAATTTAATTTTACTATATTGCATCACTTTACTTTATTCTTATAAATTTTACTGTTATTTAGGAAGGATTACGACAAAAGTCACAGTAACATAGCAGACAGGATTTTAATGACTGCGACTAAAGTCGCAGTCATAATATAGAATTAGAAGTTGTGTTATATGAGGATTGCGATCATGATCGCAGTGTTAATCTAGTGATAATATCAGAATGTATGTGTACTATGACCTTGATTGCAGTTCTAATGTACAATGAGAACTAAATATTTTGAGTATATAATGCAATTATAGTCGCAGTTCATTTAACATGGAATGAGTTGTCGTTTAATATGACTATCAATATCTACATGAATATATTTGTCATCAAATTATTACGTAAATTATACAACGTACAAATGAGCAATGCGATCTTGGTCGCCATCTTTATAAAATCACTTCTTTTAAAGTTTTTGCGAACACTGCAAATTAAAAAGTATAAAAGATACATACTAGTACAAGTAATTGAAGAACATTTTCAAAAAAAAAAAAAAGAAATTCTATTTATAACATATTATATGATCAGAAAGAGACCTTACAAAAATAAGCATTAAAAGCTCTAAAAAAAAGAGAAAATAAGTGATTATCAAAGAAAAGAAAATACTAGTCCTCATCATCACCATCATAATCAAAATTGTGTTCTTCATTCTCTTTGTCTTCCTCTTCCTGCTCACTTTCCTCTTCTTTTCTCTCGTCGACCTCCTCGCTCTCCTCCTCTTTTGAAGGGTACTTTAATTCGTCGATAAACTTTCAGAATGGGTCGTCTGTATTAAGTTCTTTTGCGATTCGTAGAGAAGAACCTCCAGAGGATATGCTGGGAGAAAGCGCGCCTTCAGCATCAGAGGATAAGTTTTTATCAAGCAGTCTTTATCAAGAGGCATAGGAATAAGCTCCTCGCCAAGCCCCAAAAAAACTTGATTTTTCTCATAAAGAGTAGGATCAGAAGCAGTATTACTTAATGGAAGAAGATAATTAAAAGGAAAGAAGTCTAAACTGTTATTAGATTCACTAGACTCTCTTGGAGAAAGAGGACAGATGGGAGAATGAGTGAAGTTGAAATCAGATTATTCAGAGAAAGAAGATTCGGAAGATGTGATTCAAGAATAAATCGCTTGAGAAAATTTAGAAATCAAATCAAAGAAGAGCATAAATATTTTTTTTAGAAGTCATATCTTTAATATATATTACTTACAGGCACTACAAAAAGACAATACTCTGAAAGGACATTTATGGTAATAATAAGTATTAGAGGTGACAGTTGAATATTTGAAAAAGAGATAAAAAATAATTAAATATTTAATTGAAGCAATTATGGCGGGAGGACCCCCAAAGTACCATTTTTCAAAAATTTATGATGTGAACTATAAATTAGCTTTTTATACAATGTTTCTTTCTAGATTTTTAATTTTTGTATAGTACACCTCTTTCCTTTATCAAGAGTAATTTTACTAGTATTTTTGAGACGCTTATTGCATCACAGTAGATAGGATATTAATGACTGTGGTTAGGTCATAGTCATAATATAATATTTTATAACTTGTGTTATCCGACAATTGCTATTATGATCGCACACTAATCTACTTTGTTAGGACTGAGTGTTGTTAGGACTGTGACTTTTGTCGCATTTCAAAAACAAAAAAGTTCTGTAATATGCAAATTGTGATTATGGACAACGAATGAGATCACAGTGCTCAATGATAGCAAGTTTTATATATTGTTCTTGCACTGTGAACTTGATCGCAGTTCATATGTGCAATGAAACTAACCATTTCTGAGTTCATACTGCGACCATAGTCGCAGTTCATTTAAAATGACATTTCAGAGGAAAATTTGACTGTCAGTTTTGTCTCAGTTAAAACAATATCAGATTTATAATTAACAGCGACCGTGATCGCAGTTCTTATTACCAATAAAAAAGAAGTTATACAAGACTGCGACTAAGATCACAATAATTTAAACAACTTATTCTTCAATGACTATGACTTTAGTCGCATTTAAAAAAAGGAAGTTAAGCGATCAAGGTCGCAGTATTCTAAACATCTTAATTTTGAAAAACTATGACTTTGGTCGCAGTATTCTTAAAACAAATAAATTAAAAAAAACTCAAACTCACAGTTATAGTTTGAAATAGTTTTAAATAATTTATTTACAAAATTATTAATTTTCGCAGTCTAAAGTTTGAAATATTTTAAATACCCCTTATTTATTCTAAATTATTATTTTCAAAAACTGCGACTTTGATCGCAGTTTTTTTAATAAACAAATTAAAAAAAAAAAGTAAAGTCGCACAATCTATAGTTAAACTGTGATTGAAATCACTTTTTACTCCAAATGAGTATTCTTTTCGACATTGATCTCATTCGTTATAAAAGAAATTTTTTACTAGGTAATTTCTTCAACGACAATTTCTCTGAAAATCACAAATTTTTTGCTCAGTAAATATTTGTGTAGGATGAGTTTTTGCTATGTTAAAATTAAAACTGAGGGCATTTTGGTTAATTGGTACAATAAAGTGATTGATGGCCTTTTAGCAGGATTTTTTAGCTCTGTTATGGCCTACACTCTGCCACAGATCTGTAACAGAGATTATACCATGTCGCCGCCGGCTGAGAGACTTCTCAGTTGGCGGCTGAGGTACAGAAACCCTGTATATATATACACACACGCACACACACACACACACATATAGACTTGTGTCCTTACAAAAAGATTTGAGCCCGAATCCTTCCCACTCAAATATAACCCGTCAACATTCTAATATAAGATCTACTCCATTGAAGTTGATTTATATTATTTCAAGTATTTATAAACCAAAAAATCAAGTGTTTTGAATATATTTTGCACAAAATGGACGGCCGAAAGTAATGAGTTGGTTAGATTTATGTCTTTAGACATACAAATTCTCGATCCGGCCACTTAATTATGATCTAAACATTTAAAAACCCCTACAAACCAATTTTTGTTAGGTTTCAAATGTTCTACACCGTTAAATTAACCAACTCACTATTTAGGCTATCTGTTTTTTTCGTACTTGATGCATGGGCAAAAAGTATTCAAAACACTTGATTTTTGGTTTATAGATGTTTGAAATAATATAGATCAAATTCAATGGAGTGGATTTTGTATTCGAATGTCGAATGTTGGCATTTGAGTGGGAAGGATTTGGCTTCGAATCCTTCCAAAATGACACAAGTCAATATATATATACACACACACAAACACACACACACATATACAGAAAAATGTATATCAGGGAACAGTTGAGAGTGACATGTGCCACATAATTCGACAATCTTAATGGCGCGCCGCTTTTTGAAAATAATTGAAATTACTAAAAGCCCCTACCGTTCAAAAAAGACAGTTTTCTCGGGATGATGTTTTGGTTTTATATTCTTTATTATTATTTTTCTCTCCTTTTATATGTCTATCTCTCTATGTCTCCTCACGCTGTAAGATCTAGGATTTGACTCGTAGAGAACGTCATTCTAAAACAGCGAGAGCGAGATCAGATATTGTAATATCCCTAATCTAAACTACTGTATTTTTATTTTCTTCAAGTATTTATTTTGATTTACTGAGTATTTTTATTTAATCAAGTTAATTTATTATTTTCCTGAGATTATTATTATTAAGTATGGAGATTATTTTTGGGGGAGTAAATGGTAATTTGACATTTTACATTTACCATTATTATCATTGATTGATATTTAATTATTATTTCCAATATTTCATTAAGGTCACTATTCTTTATTAATATTTTTATTCCATTATGATTATTATTTATTGTTAATATATTATTATTCTATTGTTAGCATTCAGTGATTATTATTTGTGATTACTATTATTTTATCTATTTAGTTTGATATTAGCATTGGTACTAATATTATTCATTCAGGTTGTGTTTCCCTTGTTAGCCTCTCACCCCACTTCCCATTTACCCAGTGGTGATCCCATACCCAATTGGCCGTTTGGATTCCGTAACACATTAGACCCGTTCCTAATCCTACCCATTAGCATATCCACTCATCTATTGGATCTCAACCCATTTGGATCAAACCCAACACTCATTACCTAGCCGGATCCTAACCCGTTGCCTAGACCGCTACCCGCAAACCCAATAACCCAATACTCCTATATATAAACCTATTGTTAACCTAAACCTAGATCTTAACCTAATTAATCTCCTCCTCCCCAATACCCACAGCCGCACTCTCTCCTCTCTCCATCTGCGGCAACCGGCAGATGGCAGATTCCCCTCCTCCGTGCTGCAGCCAGACCAGCGCCCATGGCAGCCCACTTCTCCTTGGGTGCACTCCACAGCCACCACAGCCCCTCTTGGCCGAGCCTCCACTAGCAGCCCACCTCTTCTCCTCTCCCTCCTTGCAGCCGTGCGCCTCACCCGCAGCAAATCCAGCGAGACCAGCAGGCCGAGTCCCCCAGGCCGGATCCAGCAGCCCCTCTTCTGGTGGCGAGCAACAACAACAGCAGCACGATCCAGGCCATGGCGCACATCTACAGCAAGGTGAGCACCCACGGGAGCAACCCAGGCGACCTGCTCTTTCTCCCCGGCGTGCGCGACAGCCCCTCCTTCCCTCCTGCAGATCTGGACAGCCACCAACAATCAGCAGCAGAACAGCGAGCAGCCCCCTCTCCTGATCCACGCCAGACGGTCATCGGAGACCAGCACGGCAGCATTCTCCAGCACCCTGGCTACCCTCCCCTGCAGTCTAACAGCGAGGAGCGGCACCACAGCAACCGCAATAGCGACACGCCGGCAACGATCAAATTTCCCGATGTGAGTGTATTCTCCTTCTTTTGATTACTCGTATTTATGTGCATTGATTCAATTATGATTCTATTGTGTATATAGAGATTGTGTAGAATTGTGTATATTGATGTTTATAAGAGAGGAGGCATATACATGTATTATGGTGTGGGAGATCAGACTTTAGTATGCTCTGTTTTCTGGTCTGGCAGAGGATTAGTCAACTTGCCCATGTTTATAGTCGACTAACACCCTTGTTAGTCGACTAACTCCAGAACCCTAGTTGACTAGTATAGCTTCCAGGAATCCTTGATTCTCTGTATTTCCTCTGTTAGTCGACTTGACATCTTTAGTAGTCGACTAATAGCCTTAGTAGTTGACTACTCCCTTCCCTATAGTCGACTAATGGGTTGACCTGGAACTGTGTAGCTCTCTGTATCCCTGTCAGTCGACTTGGCCTTAGATTAGTCGACTTAGTTCACTCGCTAGTCGACTAATACTTTCCCAGTCGACTTGTATCTTCCCCCTAGTCGACTAATACCTGTCTGTCAGCTGGATATAGTTTCTTTATTGAATGTAAACCTTCACCCATGAGTTGTGTAATGGATATAGATGGATTGTATGTGACTTCAAGAGATGGATATTGTTGGGAATGACTTGATCTAATAGATCTTATATGCATGTATTGGATATGTTGCCAAGTGTTGGGATCTGATGTTTGATCTTGATAGAAATGGGAACTCTTGAGGACTTGGGAATTAGAGTAGAATGATAGAGCATGTATATGTTATGATACGGAGTGTTGGGATATCATGATTGATCTTAATAGAAGAGGGAATCTGTGAAGATTTATGGTTCAACATAGATTGATGAAGTGAGAGGACAAGTACTGATTATTGATATATGTTAGAATGACAATTATTGTATCTGATTACTCGATGTGTATTGGTACTGGATGATCATGGAACTATTGGCATTATGAGTTGGTTGTGTTGAGTTGGATCTATAGTTGAGTATTTGAGATTCATTAGATGATATGTCGTTGATGTTAAGTATCAGAAGTAGCTATTCTATATTGCAGCTATTTGAGGACATATTAGATATGACTGAATTAGTTGGGTTGTGATTTAGATTGATCTTGAGTTAGAGGTTATCCAGAATTTATATTCTTTTTTTATTGGAGCCTGATCTGTATTAAGATGAGATTGACGTAGTTGGTTTATAGTTGTGACCATTTGGGTTTTGTTTAGATGATATGTTGTTGATGTTGAGTACCAAGAGTAGATATGCTATGCCACATGTTATTGGAGGATATTTCATCTGTAGTTGTGATTACAGAGTATGTTGACTTGTTGATATTGAGGACATACCATGTGCTTCATGTTTGTTATTGAGTACTTCAATTGATAGAGATTGAGTTATAATGATGGTGATCTAGTCGATGTCAGTAATGTTGTACTTCAGAGTTATTAGATAGCAGTCATTACTTTATTATCTGATGTATTTTACCTGTTTGATTGTTGGTACCACTTCACAAACATCACTGAGCATTCATCATAGTTACTAGCATCATTTCATGTACCTATATTGACTCAGGACTAGTGGAGGTATACCCCATATTGTACACCAGACACCTTCATGGGACCTTGACATGGCTATATACTGTTACCTGATATCTTGTACTCATGTACCCTGGACTCCTGTATCTCTCGTACTCATGTCCCATGCACTGTTGACCTGTTAATAGCACAGTCAAACCGGCGTCCGGCGGACCATGCCGCCTGGTGTCGGGATGATGAGGATGTATCCCACAATCGTGTTAGCGTCCGGCGGATCCTGAATGGAACTAAGTGCCACATGGAGCAAAGTGCTACACCATACACATGGTGGGGGCCACCTCTTGAATCCATAGGGGCCACCTCTAGAATCCTTTTTCCCTCAGAGCAAAGTGCCACACGGAGCAAAGTGCCACACCATACACGTGGTGGGGGCCACCTCTTGAATCTGTGGGGGCCACCTCTTGAATCTGTAGGGCTATCTCTTGTACGTGACGCCTGGTGTTAGCGTGATATTACATTCTCAGTGCTTATTAACATCCACACGCACTTGTATGATGATAATCCCTTGAACACATGTTATTTGGTCTCTTCCCTGTTCGAACAATGATACCCGCATATCGGAGTTCGAATGAGTTCTACTGGAAGTGCGGGCTCCAGGGTGAACTGTCGGATGTTGTGGGACGCCGGTGGGAAAGGACAAAGATAACATAGAATACTACTGATTGTTATTGAATGGTTTGGATGAGACATGTTGTGTTATGCCCTAAATGGTTACTCTGCCTTATGACCTATGGCTGTATACATGATTGTAACCAGACCAAATTATCATGACCAGGACCAGACTCATGACCAGAGTTGGATACCAACCTAGTGACATGTGATAGGGTACATATATTGACATCAATTGCTTGTATACCGTGGTGGCAGTTGTATTCTGTCTTTATTCATGTTGATTATCAGTTATACTACATTGCAGCTATTTATCTTGTTATTCAGTCTGTTATATCAGCAGTTGTTCTTATTATTATTTATGCACTTTGTCCTTCTGCACGAGCTTTTCCTTTTACACACACACTCACCATGGTCGCGTTCTGACTACCCTGGATTTGCACGTCCAGATATTGGACGATTGTTTTTATTGTGCAGGTGTCCGTTGAGACCGTCCATAATGCGAGGAGCTGGACTCTCTCTCTCTCTCTCTTTGATTCTGGTACTTTTGAATTTTTCTTTCCTGCTATTATTCCTTGATTCTTGTATATCACATTTAGCCTGTCATTCTATTTCTTATTTCATTTCAGATCCTGTGTAGTCTTATAAGTATTATTGCAGTGACCTATGATTATGTCCTGATTTATAGCTTGTTCAGGTTAATTTAGGCTTAGCGTGTATACGTGGGGTATTTTTCTCGTGTATATACGTCGCCGACTCTCGTCACGACTCCAGTTCCAACGTATTTTGGAAGCGGGGCGTGATAGGTTTTTTAGTATCAGAGCCTAGGTTTTCGACTTGCGATCTTGAATTTTGACTCTTGTTTCGCAAGAGAGACCTAGTTCTTACCGGTAGCTTGAATACGTTATACTTACACTGCAATATACATATACTATTCACATGATAATATTGACTCCATTTGGAATTGATCGTCCTCCCTTTGGAATTCCATTCTTGATCTGTTGATATCCATGATTCCAACACTTCATTTAGAGTGATTTGGATGTCCATCTTGATTTCATCCTTCTTTCCTATTTGTTTCTCCTAATTCTATCTCTTGAGATTGGTTACTCCTTATTGAAACCTGTAGCATAAATCAGAGCGCGCAGCGGAAGCGTGGTGAAGTCTTGATGCAGTGAGAAGTGGTGTGGAAGCTTCATCTTCTTCCTAATTTGATTTTTATCATTCCCCGCTTTATTGAAATTTCGAGGACGAAATTTTTATTAAGGTGGGTAGAATGTAATATCCCTAATCTAAACTACTGTATTTTTATTTTCTTCAAGTATTTATTTTGATTTACTGAGTATTTTTATTTAATCAAGTTAATTTATTATTTTTCCTGAGATTATTATTATTAAGTATGGATATTATTTTTGGGGCAGTAAATGGTAATTTGACATTTTACATTTACCATTATTATCATTGATTGATATTTAATTATTATTTCCAATATTTCATTAAGGTCACTATTCTTTATTAATATTTTTATTCCATTATGATTATTATTTATTGTTAATATATTATTATTCTATTGTTAGCATTCAGTGATTATTATTTGTGATTACTATTATTTTATCTATTTAGTTTGATATTAGCATTGGTACTAATATTATTCATTCAGGTTGTGTTTCCCTTGTTAGCCTCTCACCCCACTTCCCATTTACCCAGTGGTGATCCCATACCCAATTGCCCGTTTGGATTCCGTAACACATTAGACCCGTTCCTAATCCTACCCATTAGCATATCCACTCATCTATTGGATCTCAACCCATTTGGATTAAACCCAACACTCATTACCTAGCCGGATCCTAACCCGTTGCCTAGACCGCTACCCGCAAACCCAATAACCCAATACTCCTATATATAAACCTATTGTTAACCTAAACCTAGATCTTAACCTAATTAATCTCCTCCTCCCCAATACCCACAGCCGCACTCTCTCCTCTCTCCATCTGCGGCAACCAGCAGATGGCAGATTCCCCTCCTCCGTGCTGCAGCCAGACCAGCGCCCATGGCAGCCCACTTCTCCTTGGGTGCACTCCACAGCCACCACAGCCCCTCTTGGCCGAGCCTCCACTAGCAGCCCACCTCTTCTCCTCTCCCTCCTTGCAGCCGTGCGCCTCACCCGCAGCAAATCCAGCGAGACCAGCAGGCCAAGTCCCCAAGGCCGGATCCAGCAGCCCCTCTTCTGGTGGCGAACAACAACAGCAGCAACACGATCCAGGCCATGGCGCACATCTACAGCAAGGTGAGCACCCACGGGAGCAACCCAGGCGACCTGCTCTTTCTCCCCGGCGTGCGCGACAGCCCCTCCTTCCCTCCTGCAGATCTGGACAGCCACCAATAATCAGCAGCAGAACAGCGAGCAGCCCCCTCTCCTGATCCACGCCAGCCCGTCGTCGGAGACCAGCACGGCAGCCTTCTCCAGCACCCTGGCTACCCTCCCCTGCAGTCCAACAGCGAGGAGCGGCACCACAGCAACCGCAACAGCGACACGCCAGCAACGATCAGATTTCCCGATGTGAGTGTATTCTCCTTCTTTTGATTACTCGTATTTATGTGCATTGATTCAATTATGATTCTATTGTGTATATAGAGATTGTGTAGAATTGTGTATATTGATGTTTATAAGAGAGGAGGCATATACATGTATTATGGTGTGGGAGATCAGACTTTAGTATGCTCTGTTTTCTGTTCTGGCAGAGGATTAGTCGACTTGCCCATGTTTATAGTCGACTAACACCCTTGTTAGTCGACTAACTCCAGAACCCTAGTTGACTAGTATAGCTTCCAGGAATCCTTGATTCTCTGTATTTCCTCTGTTAGTCGACTTGACATCTTTAGTAGTCGACTAATAGCCTTAGTAGTTGAGTACTCCCTTCCTATAGTCGACTAATGGGTTGACCTGGAACTGTGTAGCTCTCTGTATCCCTGTCAGTCGACTTGGCCTTAGATTAGTCGACTTAGTTCACTCGCTAGTCGACTAATACTTTCCCAGTCGACTTGTATCTTCCCCCTAGTCGACTAATACCTGTCTGTCAGCTGGATATAGTTTCTTTATTGGATGTAGACCTTCACCCATGAGTTGTGTAATGGATATAGATGGATTGTATGTGACTTCAAGAGATGGATATTGTTGGGAATGACTTGATCTAATAGATCTTATATGCATGTATTGGATATGTTGCCAAGTGTTGGGATCTGATGCTTGATCTTGATAGAAATGGGAACTCTTGAGGACTTGGGAATTAGAGTAGAATGATAGAGCATGTATATGTTATGATACCGAGTGTTGGGATATCATGATTTATCTTAATAGAAGAGGGAATCTGTGAAGATTTATGGTTCAACGTAGATTGATGAAGTGAGAGGACTAGTACTGATTATTGATATATGTTGGAATGACAATTATTGTATCTGATTACTCGATGTGTATTGGTATTGGATGATCATGGAACTATTGGCATTACGAGTTGGTTGTGATGACTTGGATCTATAGTTGAGCATTTGAGATTCATTAGATGATATGTCGTTGATGTTAAGTATCAGAAGTAGCTATTCTATATTGCAGCTATTTGAGGACATATTAGATATGACTGAATTAGTTGGGTTGTGATTTAGATTGATCTTGAGTTAGAGGTTATCCAGAATTTATATTCTTTTTTTATTGGAGCCTGATCTGTATTAAGATGAGATTGACGTAGTTGGTTTATAGTTGTGACCATTTGGGTTTTGTTTAGATGATATGTTGTTGATGTTGAGTACCAAGAGTAGATATGCTATGCCACATGTTATTGGAGGATATTTCATCTGTAGTTGTGATTACGGAGTATGTTTACTTGTTGATATTGAGGACATACCATGTGCTTCATGTTAGTTATTGAGTACTTCAATTGATAGAGATTGAGTTATGATGATGGTGATCTAGTCGATGTCAGTAATGTTGTACTTCAGAGTTATTAGATAGCAGTCATTACTTTATTATCTGATGTATTTTACCTGTTTGATTGTTGGTACCACTTCACAGACATCACTGAGCATTCACCATAGTTACTAGCATCATTTTATGTACCTATATTGATTCAGGACTAGTGGAGGTATACCCCATATTGTACACCAGACACCTTCATGGGACCTTGACATGGCTATATACTGTTACCTAATATCTTGTACTCATGTACCCTGGACTCCTGTATCTCTCGTACTCATGTCCCATGCACTGTTGACCTGTTAATAGCACAGTCAAACTGGCGTCCGGCGGACCATGCCGCCTGGTGTCAGGATGACGAGGATGTAACCTAAAATCGTGTTAGCGTCCGGCGGATCCTGAATGGAACTAAGTGCCACATGGAGCAAAGTGCTACACCATACACATGGTGGGGGCCACCTCTTGAATCCATGGGGGCCACCTCTAGAATCCTTTTTCCCTCAGAGCAAAGTGCCACACGGAGCAAAGTGTCACACCATACACGTGGTGGGGGCCACCTCTTGAATCTGTGGGGCTATCTCTTGTACGTGACGCCTGGTGTTAGTGTGATATTACATTCTCAGTGCTTATTAACATCCACACGCACTTGTATGATGATAACCCCTTGAACACATGTTATTTGGTCTCTTCCCTGTTCGAACAATGATACCCGCATATCGGAGTTCGAATGAGTTCTACTGGAAGTGCGGGCTCCAGGGTGAACTGTCGGATGTTGTGGGACGCCGGTGGGAAAGGACAAAGATAACATAGAACACTACTGATTGTTATTGAATGGTTTGGATGAGACATGTTGTGTTATGCCCTAAATGGTTACTCTGCCTTATGACCTATGGCTGTATACATGATTGTAACCAGACCAGATTATCATGACCAGGACCAGACTCATGACCAGAGTTGGATACCAACCTAGTGACATGTGATAGGGTACATATATTGACATCAATTGCTTGTATACCGTGGTGGCAGTTGTATTCTGTCTTTATTCATGTTGATTATCAGTTATACTACAGTGCAGCTATTTATCTTATTATTCAGTCTGTTATATCAGCAGTTGTTCTTATTATTATTTATGCACTTTGTTCTTCTGCACGAGCTTTTCCTTTTACACACACACTCACCAAGGTCGCGTTCTGACGACCCTAGATTTGCACGTCTAGATATTGGACGATTGTTTTTATTGTGCAGGTGTCCGTTGAGACCGTCCATAATGCGAGGAGCTGGACTCTCTCTCTTTGATTCTGGTACTTTTGCATTTTCCTTTCCTGCTATTATTCTTTGATTCTTTTATATCACATTTAGCCTGTCATTCTATTCCTTATTTCATTCAGATCCTGTGTAGTCTTATACGTATTATTGCAGTGACCTTTGATTATGTCCTGATTTATAGTTTGTTCAGGTTAATTTAGGCTTAGCGTGTATACGTGGGGTATTTTCCTCGCGTATATACGTCGCGGACTCTCGTCGCGACTCCGGTTCCAACGTATTTTGGGAAGCGGGGCGTGACAGATATTGATTTTTAGTTTGCAAGCCTAGATCTCCATCAGCTATTTAGACAGGTTCTATTCTCTTGGGATGTCAGCTTCAGTACTTTCCGTCATGATTTTTTTCTTCTTCTTTGTTAAAAGGAAGGCCTATCAGAAATTTTTCATCATTGAAAATTTTGGCCATTCGATTTAAAATCTAAAAGACATGTAAAAACACATAAATGTATAACCAATCTTTCAATACCGCAACTAAAGTCTCAGGAAAAAAATTATTTTAAAAGTTATCCTTTTCATCAAGACTGTGACTTTAGTCGCATTCATAATAATAAACTGTAAGATAAAATTGAGTTTTGTGACCATAGTCGCAGTATGAAATTTTATCTTCAAACTATTTGTTTTAAAAGACTGCGACTTTGGTCGCAGTCCAATTAAAATTTATTAATAAAAAGACTGCGACCTTTGGTTGCAAAAATAAAAAATAAGTTATAAAATACTGCTTCCAAGGTCACAGTATTATCAAACAAAACTTTTCAAAAAGACTCCTATTACATAAGACTGCGACCGATGCCGCAGTCTTCTAATCATCTTAATTACTTAACTTGCGAGACCTTGTTTACTACTTCAATTGATTACGTCTCTTGTTTCATAAGAATGCGACCATGGTTGCAGTATCTTATTTAGATTACTTAATAAAAAATATTATGAGCAAGGTCGCAGTGTTAACAAAACATTCTCAAAGAAACTGTTATTATAAAAGACTGCAACCGAAGTCGGAATTTTTTAATCATCTTAATTAATTAACTTATAAGATCTTCGTCACTACTTCAATTAGTTGCGACTCTTATTTCATAAGACTGCGACCACGCTCGCAGTATCCTATTTAGATTATCAAGGTCGAAAAAATACTGCGACCCTAATCGAAAAAATTAAAAAAAGGCTGCAACACTGTGACCAAGGTCGCAATGTAAAGAAAAAAAAATCTAAAAAGTAAAATGATGTTGAAAAATTTAAATCCAAAATTTTTTTAATCAGAAACTGTGACTTTGATTGCAGTTTCAGAAAACAAAAAAAAAACTAAAATAAACTGTTTCAAGTCATAAGAATAGATTTTTATTATGATTAAAATATCTTTCAAAATAAATTTAGTAATCAAAATCTGTAATTTTTTTTATTTGAAAAAACTACTTAAATTTTCAGATCTGTAATTTTTTTTGGTGGAGGAACAATTGTAACCAAGTTAAAAGTGAAACTGAGGGTATTTTAGTCATTGGGCAGCGATAAAGTGGTTGAGGGTCTTTTCGAGTAGGATAGTCTTTTTACCACCTAATTTTTTGACTTCTCTACGGCTAATATGAAGCCACGTCACACCGGCTGAGAAACTCTCTCAGATGGCAGCTGAGGTACAGATACCCCATTCTTTCTTTATATGTATGTGTGTGTCTATATATATATATATATATATGTGTGTGTGTGTGTGTGTGTGTGTGTGTGTGTGTGTGTGTGTGTGTGTGTGTGTGTGTGTGTGTGTATATATATATAAAATCGATAAATAAAATTAGAAAAATTGCTTCCTCAATGAGTTTTATAAATTATATGAAGATTTTTTATAGGTAGATTGTCTTGTTCTTTTTTCCTTTATTTTTCTTACATTCAAGTGGCCGGCTGTGAAAATAAATAGTGAAGGAAATCCAGCCAGTGAACCATTCTAAATAGGAGGTTGATCCGATCAATACCTTACAACAATTTAATTTGTTTTTTATTAAAAATAAAAATGTTTAATTCCTTTTATTGAAAACAATGTCTTAAGGTATTAAAAGGTACTAAAGGGCCTTCAACACAGACTCTTTGTTAAAATAAACATGAAGACTTTCAAAAACTGAACTAAGTTAGTAGTCCGTAGAAATAATGTGAATCAAATTAGTCTATATAGACAAAGATTTAAATACAGCAAGCGAGTTAGACCAAAAGTCATTTGGTAAAGGAATTAAGGGACTGATGCAAAATCACAGCGAAATGAAGGGTTCTAAGCTAATTTTCCATTTCTACTTCCCTGCCTTTTCTTGAGGTCCAAATGGCCGCTTTTATCTCTTTTTCCATTAAGTTTTTTAAACTATATAATTTATAAATTTTTATTTCACTTCTCTAAATTGTAGTTTACTAATTCATATTTTGTTTGGATACAAAAATAGAATCAACACAACTCTATTTTTTCTTCTCATACTGGAGTTAAGAAAAATAGAGTCAGATTGTATTTTTCCGAACTATAATTACGAGACTTTATGTTGAATTTAAACTCAAAGTCTTTTAAATATCCTAGCATTAAAACAAAGAAGTCCTTTAAATCATGCATCCTAAAGTCAAACATTGACTTCTCCCATCCCAAAAAGTTCCCACACGGCAACTTGAGATTACTTTAATGATATAGACCCATAATTAAGCTTCCATATTCTATTTACACTTGCAACGTACAGTGCACCCCTGAAATCTTCATAAAAACCAGCAGCCAGGCAAACTAACACTTGTTACTCCTCACAACACCAAAGGACCAAAACTATGGCATCTCTGAAACACAACCTTTCATATCCATCTTCCTCCTCCATCCTCTTCGTCACCATCGCCATCATCACAGTCGCCGCGACCGCGGCCGAAGGGTTCAGCCTCGGAGCTCAGAAGAAGACCCACCTGCACTTCTACATGCACGACATCGTCAGGGGACCGAACCCGACTGCCATAAAGGTCGTCCCCAACCCCGCCAACGCCTCGCTCTTCACGTTCGGCGTCATCACTGCCATCGACGACCCGCTGACCGAGGGCCCGAACCTGACAGCGTCCAAGCTCGTCGGCCGGGCCCAGGGCCTGTACTCTTTCGCGTCTCTGCAGGGTGTGAGCTTGTTGTGGACAGTGAACTTTGTGTTCGTCGAGGGGAAGTACAACGGGAGCACGCTAGCCGTGGTGGGGAGGGACGACGTTTTTGAGGCAGTGAGGGAGCTGCCGGTCGTCGGCGGGACCGGTCGGTTCCGGCTGGCCCGGGGATATGCGCTCCTGAAGACCGAATGGGCCAGCGCTGGCGATGCTATCTTGGAGGTCGACGTTTATGTCCTGCACCACTAGTTTGTGTGAGAAATTGTTGTTTGACCTTAATTAATGTAATGAATAAGTTAATGATGAATTATGCTATTTGGATTAAATAAAAGTTTTTCTAATCTAAATGGAATTCTGAACGAGTGGATTTCCCAAAATTTGCATTTTGTTGGTTGGTTTGCTGGGCAGGAGAAATAGTTTCGTGTAGGAAAAGTTAAACAAAGTTGAAGTGATATCTACCTTTACTATTTTTTTTTTGTAATTTCTGAACTATATAGTATGAACTATAGCAGTTCAATCCATTATTGATCCTCTAAGTGTAAAAAAGAGCTTCAAAAATAACTTGTTATAGTTTGCGCTGCATGTAATATCAACTGTAGTGAAATAAACAATTAAAACACTATTTCTTATAGCTGAAACTCTAAATGGAAAACATCTACTTATTTTAATATTTGTTGTTTATTAAAGTAACGGACAGTTTTGATTAAAGAAGTGAACTATCCACCGTCACAACCAAGTGCTTTTTACTAACACAGCAACAACAGTCCCCCACTCTCTCTTCGCCATAAACACAAATTTTTGAAGAGGAGAGAGTCACATGGCAACCTCCAACAAAAATAACAACAGTAAAAGATCTGCATTCCTCAATATTTCTCCCGCACCCCTCTTTCATCTGGATATGAAAAATCAGGCTGCAGCTGTGCTCATGTCATAGATTTCCATTTTTGTTGAATATTGTTGCATTGATTTTGGGCATGTTCTTTGGCTATTGGTATGATTGAATTCTTTGATTTTGCTTTCCTCTTGCTCTTTTCAGTGGTTGGTTGATGAAAGATTTCTGTCTTTGGAGATGTGCACCATGCAATTGAAGCATCAGTTTTGTTTATTCTCATTGGAGTTGAAAGAAATTGCTAGCTATGAAATTGGTGTGTAGGAAATCCAATCTTATTGGCATTTTGGCAACATGCAAACCGGGCAACCCCAAAATTCTCTTAGGCACAACGTAAACCTTATGCCCAAATCAAAACATATTCGTGTGGCAGGGCTAGAAGATGAAGATGTAAATGTCTGTTATATTGAAACCATGTTTAAAGGAGCTTAACAGCCTTGTGTTGGAATATCAAATCAAAATGAATATGATTCTTGATATTAATTAATGGAGAAGTAGAAAAGTCATCATAAAATATGATTTATGGTATTAGTGGAGAAATAGAAAAGTCATCATAAATTGTGAATTGAAAAAGTCATCATAAATTGTGGAAATTGAGTGAGTCATCATCATTAGAGAAATGAAAGAGTCGACATAAATAGAAAAGTTAAAGAGTCATATATGCATAGTTTTATTTTCATTTGTCTATAACATTAGAGTTGGAATTAATGTGAATGGTTAGTATTCTTATAAGTTTTCTCTTTGAAGCCTATAAAATGCTAGTGTACCTCTTTGTTTTTTAAGCAAGTAAGAAAGAAAAGTTGAATTAAATTCATTCTCCACTTAAAAATTTAGATTATAATTTATTAGTCTGTAGATTAGTATACAATACTTGGCATCAGAGCCATTCAATTTTTTCTTTCATTTTCTCTTTTCTTCATGGCCTCCACCAATAATCTCGTCAATCCACAAGTCCCAAGTTATCAAGGGATAACTATGAGAGTTAGTCAATTCAGATGAAATCTCTATTTCATTCTCAAGAGTTATGGGAGCCAATCATTGATGGGTTCACGGAACTCACACCGGAGATAGAAGCCGCCTACACCGCCCAAGAGAAAAAGGCTCTTAGAGAGCACAAAAAAGAAGGATAGTAAGGCTCGTTTTCTACTCTATCAAGGGTTGAACGAGTCTACCTTTGAGAGAATTGCTGAAGAAACGATGAGCAAGAAAGCATGAGAAATCATTACTATCATCTACAAAGGAGTCGATCGGGTGAAGCGAATTCGCCTCCAAATTTTGAGGTGCGATCTTGAAGCCACTCAAAATGAAAGATAAAGAAAAAATCTTCGATTATTATTCATGATTACTTCTAACTGTGAATAAAATAAGGAGAAATGAAGAGAAGATGAAGGACATTCGAGTGATGGAGAAATTGCTCTGATCCCTCACATCAAATTTCGAGCACGTGGTGGCGGCAATTGAAGGGTCAAAGAATTTAGAGGAGAACTCAATAGAGGAGTTTTTGGGACCTCTCCAAGTTCATGAGCAACACATGCAAAAGAAGACTAGTTCCATAATTTAGAACAAGCATTAGAGTTAAAGCTGACTCTAATAATCGAGGCTCACACAGTAGAGGTTGTGATCATAGTGGAGGCAGGGGACGTGGTCCCAAACAATGAACCACTCAAAATCAAGTAAAGGTCCAAAGTTTCAGAGATCGAGGACGAAGCAATTGGGGAATATTCACATTTGGACATGGAAACAGCAAGAATGTCCAGTGTTACAACTGTTAAAAATTTGGACACTATACCTCAGATTGCTGGCATAGAAATGAAAATCTTATCAATCTCGCTGAAACAACAGAGGTTGGAATAATAACTCTACTCTTCTTCTTACTCATGATGTTCAAGTGTTCAGAATGATATTTGGTACCTTGACTTGGGTGCAAGAAATCATATGTGCAGGAAGAAAGAACTTTTCATGAAACTCAAAAACAGAGTTCATGAAAGTGTGAGCTTGGGAGATTCTTTAAAACTCCCTGTTGAAGGCGAAGGAAAGATCAAAATCTACCAAAAGGACAGTAAGCTTGAAAATATTTCTAATGCTTATTATATTCCTCATATGAACAGTAATATTCTCAGCATTAGTCACTTATGTGAAAAAAGATATAAAGTACATATGGAGAACAACCATCTTTGGTTGAAAAATATAAAAGGTGGCCTCATAGCTTGTGTTAAGATGACAAGGAACTGCATGTTTTCATTGCATCTAAACACGAAACTTGAAAAGTGTTTTCAAGGACTCGTGAAAAATGACTCATGAAGGTGACATCTTCGCTTCAATCATCTAAACTTCAACGACCTGAAGCTACTATCTACAACCGACAATCGATCCATAGAGTCATACTTGTAAAGGTTGCATAATTGGCAAGTAAGTATGACTTTCTTTTCCCAGTGGAAAGTTGATCGAGGGTAAACGCACACACAGAAATGTGTATTTTGAAATTTGAGTGTGTTATTCTGGCGCTTTGGCTTCCTCGATACTATCGCGCTAACATAGTGGTTATGCAGGTCGAATCCACAGTGACGGGAGGCGATATAATCTTTACCAGTGATTCACAAAGTTGTTAAAGAGTTCTTCATTTTGAAAGAATTTAAAAAGAAAAGAAACTAAAACAAGAAGTAGAATAGAGATAAGAAGATGAAAACAAAGATAAAAACAGAATGGCGTGATTGAAAATGATTTTGAAGACAAAATCAAAAAGAGAGAGAACCTATGGATTACTTACTACTAATTCTTCCCACTAACAATACTAACCTCTTATGGAGATTAATGCCTTAAGATATCATTGACACTCCTAGGCTTGTTCTTCAAGAAGCTTTTTAAAGCATGACTCATAAGAAATGGTTAGTATAACAAACAAGGTGCAACGTACAATTAGCCCATCAAAATCACAAGAGAGTAAGCATGAAATAAAGCAGTCATTGGAATTTAGTTTATTAGTAAGTTAGGAGTTAGAGACCCCTTCATCATGAGCCATCAATGGCTCTTGTAAGAGCAAGAACTATTTGAGGCTATTATATATATGTAGGTCATAATCAAGTGTTAGCGTGTCAGTGAAATGTAGTGAGATCACCATGAAGAGAAAATAAGATAACCATAGATCTAGAAACAATGTAGAGAAAAAGAGGATTTTTTGCTTTAGATTATCACTCTATTATAAAGAACTCACTTTTATCATGAATCTATCTCTATCAAAATCCTAATCTAAAGGAGAAAGATATAAGAAAATATAAAGAGAAAATCCTAAACTAAAGTAGAATGAGAAGAAACCCTAGCAGCTGCTCTCCTCATTCGATTTCTGGCTCCATCAAGCAGTATTTATAGGCACAGGGGCTGTGGATTGAAGAGTCAAAGGCATGCGTCGAAGATGAGGGCCATTGGCCCTGATACTGTCACAGATGTGCGACAAATGCTGCAGATCCGCGACTTGATCAGGGCTAATGGCCCTAATCTTTTGGCCAGCTTCTCTCCCAGCTGTGAGAAGCTTCTATATACTGTAAGTTTCTTGTATTTTGCCTCATATTTTCTACAGATACAGCCTTTAATTTGGGCTCCAATTATCTTCTAGAAACTCTTTGACTTGGCCCTCAAGAAACTTGATTTAAGTACCTGAAAATGAGTTTATTAAGCTCATAATTCTCATTTTTCTCTATCATTTTTTAATCTGCACAGAAGAGATCGAAAATCGATGATTAGCAATGTTTTATTTGTTAAACGGGTAGAAAAATGTTATAATTAATATGCAGAGTCAATGACTAATCACACCTCCACACTTATCTTTTGCTCATCCCCGAGCAAAACTAAAAACTAAATTAAGAGTATTATTATACCATTTTCGCATGTGACGTGACTGCACTGAGCGTGTGCATCAAGCCTTTAAATCTCTAAGTTTCCCCTAGAGGAGGAGTTATAATCTCCTGAGGGTTTTTAGTAGATTACACGCATAAAATCCATACAGAAAGAAAACAAATGTTAGTATTTTTGAAAACTTGTTTTGAATGAGAAAATTTTCAAAATATTTTTACAAAAATTTAAGCGATCAAAGGTCATAGGTTAATCTAAAATTATTCATCCTTAAACTTAGTTTATTTACAAGATCTTGTTATAGATCAAGATAAGAATTCAAAATTGAATTGATCATTTAAACTCTTATAAAGCCCAAAATAATATGCACTTTGTGTTAGTGTATATTTTTGGGATTTCTATAAGTTCACCTAGAGGGGGGGTGAATAGGTGATGGCTAATCTAATGGTCACTTAATGCCTAATAATGCGGAAGCTAAAACAATTATGACCTAATTAAATCTTTTACACTAAACACCACGTATAACACAAGAGTGTTGCCGAATTCCCCGTGAAGGGCTCTGGACAAACTCCTCTAGATTCCCCTTGAATGGGTTGAGGTGCCGCGTTGGCTCTCTTGGTTGAATACAAGTGTTAGTCACAATCCCACGCAAGAATATATATCAATTATGCACACAAGATATATCAAGCATGTAAATGTAAAGACAATATAAGCTATGCAAGATATAAAGGAGATAGAGAGAGAGAGAGAGATGGCAATCGCAAACACAAGGGTATGTTTCGAGGTTCGAGCACACTTGCTCTACATCCCCGCCTTCGACACACGAAGGATTTCCACTATGCAAGATCCCAATGGATCTCTCCTCGGTGCCGCAACACCTACAAGCCCTCGGACTCCCTAGTCCCTTACACACCGCAAGCCCCACAAGCTTGCCGAGGCCGCACCTCGAACCAAAGAGTTCACAACCGAACTCCAAACCACCACGAGCACACTTGCCCGTCTCCTCAAAGTACAAGATTGAAATCTTGGTGATCCAACACTTTGATCACCAATAAAAGCTCTCACTACAACACTCCTATAAGATGAATAGCAATGGATAGCTCAAGTGTGGTGTGAGAAAAGCAAGGAAAGAACTATGGTGAAAAACTCAAGAAATCACTTTAAACACTCTTTATAAAATCTTCCCTTTAGATAGGAAATATTTGCTCACTATTTTGTGGAGAAAACTCTTCTGAAAGTATGGGAAAAACTGGCTCTAAAGGTCTCTAAAATCTTAGCTCAAAACAATGACAAGACCCCCCAATTTATAGGCCAGAAAAATATAGCCGTTGGGGTCTGTCAGAGCTGCCGGTCGACCGGTCCGGTCGACCGCCAACGGTCAAAAATCCGACCGTTACAGCCTCCGGTCGACCGGCCCGGTCGACCCAGAAGAACAGAGAGCACTGCTCTCAGTTCCGGTCGACCGGCCCGGTCGACCCGCCAAACGTGCACGTTTTTGTGCACGTCGGTCGACTGTTGCGGTCGACCGCACTTGGTTCCGGTCGACCAGCCCGGTCGACCGACCTCTGTACAATAGGTTAACTTGGAGCACAGTTTTGAGGTCTAAAACGTTCGAATTTGGGAATAAATATATAGGATGAATTTGTAGATATGGAAGTCTTCTTTCTAATGCAACTTAAATCAAATCAATATCAATTTGTAATTGAAAGTTATCAATAAAATACAAAAAGGTATCAAATCAGAAACTGTAAACTATTTTTCAGACTTCAACCCAAAATTTGACATTCTTAACATTTAAATCAGAAAATGATTATTGAATATTAAATGTAGCTCTGAAAGTTATCTTTAAAATGCAATTTAAATCATGTTAATTGAATATTAGAATCAAAAGTTATGACTAGAAAACTAAAAGAGTGTCGAGCAAATCAGCAGAACGGTCGACCGAGAAAACCCGAGAGTTCTAATATGGTTTTGGTTAAAAACACATGTATATTTGAAACACCAAAAACCAAAACGGTATTTTTCTAGAACTAAAAATCTTTTATGAAAACCCATATAAATCAAAAGTGTGTGTGTGATATGAACTTGAGCAATCCACCAACTATTCTATCCTTTACATTTTAACTAAAACAAAATCTTATAAAAACAAACCTAGACACAAGTCTTGATCTTGAAGTCTTCCCTTGAAGTCTTCTCATCTTCTTGACTTGGTCCAAGCTTGATCCAAAAGCTCCTTAGATCACACCGTGCTAGCTCCAAATCTTGACATTTTATCCTTTGTTGAGCTATGCACCTACTAAGATCTTGATAATGAATCTGTCACTAATTAAACACAAGATCATTAGTAAACATAACTTCATGATTTGATCATCATCAAAACTAGGGTGATAGGCCTTTGGGCCAACAATCTCCCCTTTTTGATGATGACAAAACTCATGAAGTTATATACGCATGGATTAAAGTAAAGCTTCAAAGAAGCTCCCCCTTAACTCATGCATAACAAATAAATAATAGATATGACAATGAGGCACATGAATATGTATGCAATGTATGGAGATAAAACATGAAATTCTTTTTCTCCTATTTGCAATACAAAAATACATATGTATAAACATAAATCTTACTCAACATGCATATAACTCTCAAATTCTTCTCCCCCTTTTTGTCAATCATCAACAAAGGGGTTCAAAGTAAAATCAAATCAAACAAATTTTTCTTCCCTTTTTGTCAAAAACAAAGAGATCAAGAAGGGGTAATCAATCGATAAAAATTTATATGCGATATACATTCATGAAGAGGAAGACGCTAAGTTAGCTTCCCTACACATATACATTATATGAAAGAGGGATGACAAGCCCTAATTCACATAACGCATATTATGTAATGCATAAGAGGAGATGTGAAGCTCCCCTACACACGTATATCATATAAAGAAGAGTTGTCAAGCTCCTCAATTTATAATATACTCAACATGAATCTATACGTAAGAGAGATGTTAAGCTCTCCTTGCATATAATACAAATCAAAAATTTTGAATTTTTCTTATCAAACAAAATTTTGAATTCTCTCGATAAAACAAATTTTGAATTTTGATATCAATTTCGAAAAAGATCAATTGTAAAATAGTGATTAATAGTAAGGTAATGATCAACCATATTGATACCAATTAAAAACTAATGCATAAGCTTGAAAAATAAGATTTGAATTTAGCTTAGCATTAATAACCTTTGTGCTTTAAATATGTAAGACAATTTTAACTAAGCACAAATAACACATATATGTATGAAAAAGGGAATACTAATAGAAATTGATATAATGTGAATTTGAAAGCATACATACATACAATCAAAACATGAGTATATACAAAAAGGAATCATATTGATACCAATTGAAATGATCCAATGATACCAATTGACATAAGGTAAGTTCAAGTGTATATCTCATAGTATAATCTACAAAAAAAAATTTTAAAAAAAATATATATTTCAAGGTATATGTATGTTTTGACAACACAAGAAGTATACACACATATCCCAAAACACAATTGAGTCCATATATATAGATTTGCATGAAGGGCAAATGACTCAAGAGGTATACATGTATATCTTAAAGTTTGGCAAAAAACACATATACATGAAATGAAAACACATGATCATAAATCAAATCCAAAGTGAATACAAGGTTAAAGATGTATGTATCATCAAAACTAAGCAATACAAGCACATTTCATAGGTTCAAATAAGCATTTAAGCACAAATACAAATAGGATTATTTGTGGCCTACAAAATGTTCAAGTATAACTCCTAGTGTTGATAAAACTAACATTTATAAACTAATACTCAATACATGAAGCAACAAATAAATTTGAGAAAAATAGAATCATGTGTAAATCTCAAAAACTATTTGAAGAATAAATAACTAGTATAATTTGTTTTTGAAAAACTAGTTAAAGATCCTTCAAATATAACAAAACTTATGTTTTTCATAAACATAACTAGATACACAAAAATTTAAGCACTCATGGTCTATATGGCTCAAAATAATTTTTAACAAAAGTGTGAGTGTTAAACTATCATGTAAATAGCATTTTTATGAAAATAGTCAATGAAGCTCAAAAAGATCATAAGTCACATTTTTTAACAAAAACACGAAAAATCATTTTTCATCAAAACACTAATCTCATGGTATATGAATGATTAATCCAATCCTAACAATACACATACATATCCCAAATATAAAAGAGTCTATTAATAATGTTTGCATGAAGGCAAGAGACTCACGGGTATACATGTATATTTATTAGATTTGAATTAATAATACATATACATGAAGTAAAGCATAAAAATAGGCAAAGCATGTATAAATGAGAATCATCAAAACTAGACTATACATATGCATATAGTGGATACAAATGAGCATGAAGTTCAATTATATATGAGTCAATTGTAGTTCACTATTTGTACATGTATAAATGCAAGTTTTGATAAAGTCTACATCTAAACATGTAAATACCACATGAAGCACACAAAAATTATAAAACATGAACATGCTATGAATATTATGAATGTAAAGAGCATGTACATAAAAAGTAGGAGTTTAGAAATTGTTACCAAATCCAAAGCTCCTAATGTGGTGGCCTTTCCACCAAAATTCCTTGATAGCGATGCATCCAAGTGTATGTCCATCAAGTCCATTGCATCCACTACCAAGGCACCAATCATCTCACGTTTTGTGAGAGCCCTCACCTACATCAAAAGCAAAAGGTGGGGGTTTTGGTACCCATATTTTCTTGTTGGGTCCACGGGGGTTAGCTTTGTGTTGAGGAACCCAAAATCTTTTATTTTTAACAAAAATATAATGATCTAATCTATCATAACAATATTTTGCTAAATGGCCTTTGCGGCCACAATGTGTACATACGTACACCTTAGTATGCTTATGTGTAGGAGTGTGATCATGTTGTGCAACATAAGCAAATGCATGGTTATGATGTGCATGAATGTGTGGAGTTTGTTTCTTTGAAAATATTGACTCCAACCTAGAATGATTAAAAGCACAAGAGTTCAAAGTTGAACTCAAACCATCCATTTTATTTTTCAAATTCTTAATCTCATTAGTTGTGGCATGTAAAGCATGGTGAGATATAGAATCATTTTTCTTCTTCTTTTAGAAACAAATTCTTTTTCCTTTTCAACAAATTTTCTTTTTAAAGTAATGTTTTCTTGAAAAACA
This sequence comes from Agave tequilana, assembly GCA_038442645.1. Lineage (NCBI taxonomy): Eukaryota > Viridiplantae > Streptophyta > Magnoliopsida > Asparagales > Asparagaceae > Agave > Agave tequilana. Next base: position 146,347 of record JAVJIF010007169.1, read on the forward strand.
ACTTCCTTCTGTTTTTCCACCAAATCAATTTTATTTTTCAAAGATATATTTCCTTCACATAAATCATTCAATTTTGCAATCAAGGAAACATTCTCATTTTTCAAATCTTTATTCTCCTTTTCTAAGCATGCCATTTTATTTTCTAAAGAAACTTTTTCATTAAGCATGGCATCAAAATCCTTTTTCAAATTGTTATTTTCTTTTTCTAAACATGCAATGTTAGATTTAAATGAATCTTGTTCTATATGCATGCAAGCAATGTTCTTTTTCAAATTTTTATTTTCCTTTTTAATCATGTCATATTTCTCAAGAATTGTTTGACAAAATGAAGTGAGCTCATCATATGACATGTCCTCATCATCAGATTCGGAGTTTACCTCAAGGGGGTTATCCCCTTGGACCATATAGCATACGTTGGAGATGTCGCTTCCAACGTCCGAATCGCTCCCCGCATAGTATAGATCCTTTTCACCAAGGGAGGTGAGGGCGTTCCATACTACAAAAGCCGAATCAATATTAGCAACTCTAGATAAGTAAACATCATCTAGGGTAGACTTTAAAGCATTAAGGGCTTTTGAGTTATCCTCAAAATTCTTACCATCTAAAGAATATGCATTATTAGTAGTGGCAAGATATACATGAATGCCTAAGGCTTTGAGGTACAATGACATCTTAACCTTCCAAATTTGGATGTTAAGAATGTCAAAGGTGGGTGGTGACATGAAATCCATGGTGTGTGTACAAATAATGTGATTAGCCTAAAATGAGAATCTTTAACTCTAGCTTGTTAGACCCAATATCAAGAGCACTAGCTCTGATACCAATTGTAAGTTCACCTAGAGGGGGGGGTGAATAGGTGATGGCTAATCTAATGGTCACTTAATGCCTAATAATGCGGAAGCTAAAACAATTATGACCTAATTAAATCTTTTACACTAAACACCACGTATAACACAAGAGTGTTGCCGAATTCCCCGTGAAGGGCTCTGGACAAACTCCTCTAGATTCCCCTTGAATGGGTTGAGGTGCCGCGTTGGCTCTCTTGGTTGAATACAAGTGTTAGTCACAATCCCACGCAAGAATATATATCAATTATGCACACAAGATATATCAAGCATGTAAATGTAAAGACAATATAAGCTATGCAAGATGTAAAGGAGATAGAGAGAGAGAGAGATGGCAATTGCAAACACAAGGGTATGTTTCGAGGTTCGAGCACACTTGCTCTACATCCCTGCCTTCGACACACGAAGGATTTCTACTATGCAAGATCCCAATGGATCTCTCCTCGGTGCCGCAACACCTACAAGCCCTCGGACTCCCTAGTCCCTTACACACCGCAAACCCCCAAGCTTGTCGAGGCCGCACCTCAAACCAAAGAGTTCACAACCGAACTCCAAACCACCACGAGCACACTTGCCCGTCTCCTCAAAGTACAAGATTGAAATCTTGGTGATCCAACACTTTGATCACCAATAAAAGCTCTCACTACAACACTCCTATAAGATGAATAGCAATGGATAGCTCAAGTGTGGTGTGAGAAAAGCAAGGAAAGAACTATGGTGAAAAACTCAAGAAATCACTTTAAACACTCTTTATAAAATCTTCCCTTTAGATAGGAAATATTTGCTCACTATTTTGTGGAGAAAACTCTTCTGAAAGTATGGGAAAAACTGGCTCTAAAGGTCTCCAAAATCTTAACTCAAAACAATGACAAGACCCCCCAATTTATAGGCCAGAAAAATATAGCCGTTGGGGTCTGTCAGAGCTGCCGGTCGACCGGTCCGGTCGACCGCCAACGGTCAAAAATCCGACCGTTACAGCCTCTGGTCGACCGGCCCGGTCGACCAGAAGAACAGAGAGCACTGCTCTCAGTTTCGGTCAACCGGCCCGATCGACCCGCCAAACGTGCACGTTTTTGTGCACGTCGGTCGACCGTTGCGGTCGACCGCACTTGGTTCCGGTCGACCCGCCCGGTCGACCGACCTCTGTACAATAGGTTAACTTGGAGCACAGTTTTGAAATCGAAAACGTTCGAATTTGGGAATAAGTATATAGGATGAATTTGTAGATATTGAAGTCTTAATTCTAATGCAACTTAAATCAAATCAATATCAATTTGTAATTGAATGTTATCAATAAAATACTAAAAGGTATCAAATCAGAAACTGTAAACTGTTTTTCAGACTTCAACCCAAAATTTGACATTCTTAACATTTAAATCAGAAAATGATTATTGAATATTAAATGTAGCTCTGAAAGTCATCTTTAAAATGCAATTTAAATCATGTTAATTGAATATTATAATCAAAAGTTATGACTAGAAAACTAAAAGAGTGTCGAGCAGATCAGCAGAACGGTCGACCGAGAAAACCGAGAGTTCTAAAATGGTTTTGGTTAAAAACACATGTATATTTGAAACACCAAAAATCAAAACTGTATTTTTCTAGAACTAAAAATCTTTTATGAAAACCCATATAAATCGAGAGTGTGTGTGTGATATGAACTTGAGCAATCCACCAACTATTCTATCCTTTACATTTTAACTAAAACAAAATCTTATAAAAACAAACCTAGACACAAGTCTTGATCTTGAAGTCTTCCCTTGAAGTCTTCTCATCTTCTTGACTTGGTCCAAGCTTGATCCAAAAGCTCCTTGGATCACACCGTGCTAGCTCCAAATCTTGACATTTTATCCTTTGTTGAGCTATGCACCTACTAAGATCTTGATAATGAATCTGTCACTAATTAAACACAAGATCATTAGTAAACATAACTTCATGAGTTGATCATCATCAAAACTAGGGTGATAGGCCTTTGGGCCAACAATTTCAACTATAACCATCAAGCCATTCATTCATTTATATATATATATATATATATATATATATATATATTTCTTAGTTTTCTTAGGCTTTCTAATTTACTTAGGCAGTGAGTCTAAGCCGGTGACTCTCAAACTAGACAGTTTTAGGACACCAGATGAGAAAATATCTCTCGGGCTTACAGACTTGAGTAAATAAGGTCACAAAACTAAGAGTTTTGTTTTGATCACCATTAGGCGTGAATAATCATGCTTCCTGAGACATGATTATTTAGCTTTAAGTGATTTTATATTCATCCTTTTCTTATTATTTTTATTGCATTTTAAGTCTTTGTTTCAATCCCAAAAATGTGTAAGTGCTAAATACATATTTTCAAAGGCAGAAGATTCAAGATCAAATTATCTTTTCAATATTTCTTTCTTTCTTAACCTAAAATTTAAACAAAATTTATTATTTTGGCTAAGTTTAAGAAGTCATAATTATGGTTTCCTTAATTTCTAAGATTGACTTAATTTTCTTAAAAATAGATCAAAACTTTTCTCTTGTGCCAAAAAGTTTGTAAAAAGAAAAGAAAAAGATTCTATATAAAAGAAAAAAAAATCTAAAAATTATTCTAAAATGGAGGGAAAAATGAGAAACTCTAAAAAAATCTATGTTAGTCAAACCCCTCCACACCTATTTCATGCATTATCCTCAATGCATCGTAAATGTGTGTATGTATGAAAATAGAGAGAGAAGAAAAAATACACCTCAAGGTGATGGTTCCACTAGAGGCTTGATTGGTGCAAGCGTTGCTGCCAAAACTCATCATTGACATCTATTCTAATATAACCCAGTGATTGGATGTGGACATCTAAGATTTTATTTAGAAAATTATCCCCTTCTACCTTCTAATTTTGAAAAAATCCATCTCTAAGTCATTTTGTTCTACACCTTTATTCGACAATTGATTGTGATTATGGAAGATGATTGATTTGAGCTCAAAAAGTACATCAATAAATATTGACTTAGGGATCTGATTCAAATCAAGTAAAAGTTCTGGAGTTGAAATTGGTTAAAAAATTGGATACAAACCAAAAAATTAAGGTTCATACACATTTTCCATCAACAGAATGTGATTTTGAAAGATTGGTGATTCTATTTCAAGGTTTATTGGTACAGAATTCAATACTGACTCGAGAATATAGTTTAAATCAGGTAAAGATAGCAAAGCCAACATTGAGTTAAAAAGTTGAATTGAATTACCAATTTGAGGATTGGGTTCACATTTACGTTCAAGTTTAATTTCATGAAAGTGACAACTTGCCAAATTATCAATGTGACTCTCAAAACTTTGATTTTTGTCAAGTTCAAGTAGATGAGATAAATTGAATCTTAGTTTCTAAAATAACATGACTCGTGGGCCAGATCAATAGGGTTACAGATTTCAGAATTAGTCAAAGAGAGAGTTTCCTCATTCCTATAAGTGTTGACCAATTGACTTATTTGTGCTTTTAACCTATCAATAAACTACGTAACAAAATTTTGAGTCTGAATCATATCTTTCATACTCTTTTCTAAGTCATTCGGTTCTTCTTGATGGTGAGTATGAACGTTACTTTGAAATTTTTGTTGCAATTATAAGTCATCAGATTTTAAAATTGTTATTTGGACTCAAGTAAGATTTCAATACTCTTTTCCAAGTCGACTGATTTTTCATTTTGTTGAGGTGGGACTTGAGAGGGTGAGATGAATCTTGAAAATTCTATGTAAATTGTGAGTCCAAAATGTTTTAAAATTATCGCTCGGACTCATGCAATGCTTCTATACTCTTTTCTAATTCGGATTTTTCTTCAATTAGTTGTTCTAAAAAAGGAGCATATGAAGCAAATTTTTGGGAAGGATTATGGATAAAGTAGATGAAAATTTGACTCGGTGGAGGTGTATCCCCACTGACTCCATAAAGGGTCGAAATGGTTTTCTCGATTTTAGTCATAATATTGGGGATATGGGTTATATTGAGTCGGATAAATCTGATCCAGTCTATTTTGTTGGGTTATGTCATACAAAGCCAGTTGGAGTTATCCGAGTCAAATGAGGTGGGGTGTAAAATGGATACATATTAAGATTGGAAAAATTGTGGTTATAATCCATTTCACAAAAATAAAATCAAACAAAGAAAGCAAACAAAAAGCAAACAAAAAAAAAATCAAACAAGCCTATTCTAGGGATGACTCCTAATTGGTCGATTGTCCAGGAGAGGGATATTGCAATAATCTGACCACGAGCTAATCAGCCAAGTAGGAGCAAAATTTAGTGGGAGGTATCTGTGCTGACCAATGAGCCTTATTACGTCAAATCACTGAATCTTAAAGACTTAACCTCTTAATTCCCTAATCTTTAAACACTGATTTGGCAAGAGACTAACAACTTCCTCCTGAGGTTAATCTCTTAATGAGTCTGATGTGTCTCTAGAGAGCCAACATCTAGCAAGTTTTATTAGGCTTAGGTTGTGTGAGTGAGGAGGTGATATTTAGGCTAAGAGAGGGTAATGACTTCCCACCTTATATTATGTTGGGATTTTCCTTTAAATTTGATTCGTGCAAGTGTGCAATATAGATAAGAATATATACTTAAAGAGATTAACACATAAAAGTTTGTCCTAAACTGTAACACCACTTTTCCGAAATACATACCTAGATATATGTTCTAATTTTTTGGTTGTGTTTTCCTATTTATCTCCCTGTATTTATTTTTATTTTGTGATTACTTATATTATCGTTTAATATCGGATCCGGATTTTCAGACTCAGAGTCACCTTATTCTAAATCGTAGACCCGATCCTAGTGTACTGCTCGATTTGACTTTTTTGGTAGTCAGATTTGATCAATTTCAGTTTCGTTCTCCAATATTTTAGATTTTTTGTGATTTTCTAGAAATTTTCTAAATTATTTTGCAAAATCTTCAGAAATGATATTGACCGGTGTCGCCTATCGATTCTCATATTTTTAATTTACAAATGAAGTTGAATTTCTGAAAACTACTTTCATATTGTTCCTCAAGATTGCATTTTCTATCTTAATATCTTTTTAGAAATTTTTCTGAATTTATCAAATTCGACCGGATTTGGTGTCGACCGATATCGTTGGTTGATTTCGAGATTTTTAATTTGAAAACAAAATTAATTTCTTGAATATCATTTCACCATGTATCTTAATATAATATATTATATTTTTGAGAATTTTTGGAGGCCTTTCCTACTTTATTTTTCTATCATTTCTGATATTTTCGGTGTTTTCTCAGATCCAGAATTTTACTCAGATATTTTCCTTTCTTTTCTTTCTTTTCTTTTCCACTCCCTTTCTTTCTTTCCTTTTTTCTTTTCTTTTTCCTTTTCTCTATTTTTTCTCCTCCATACAATTTTCCCTAAAATATCTAGCTCTACTAATTCTCTTTCCTCTGTAAACGCCAACCTCCCCCAGACACGTACCTCAGCTTCATACCAGACGCGGACCTCATTGAGCGCAGAAGCGGGTCTCAAATTTGAGACGTGTGTCTCATCATTCCCCACACTCATACATGCGCGCGCACGTGTGTCTATCCCACTCCATATCTCTTCTCTTTCACTTAACTCTTAAACTCCTCCTCTCTCATCTTCTCACCAACAGCCGACACTACTGGGCTCCTCACCTCGTCGGCCAACCACCAACCACCAACTAACTCAGTCTGCCGCCTTCTCCTCTTCTTTTCCTCTCTCTCCACCAAGCTACAACACTTCACCTTCACCATCACCTTTACACCACCACCTCCATCACCTTTCACCACCATCACCTCCACCTTCTTCATCATCTTCACCACCACCTTCGCCAACCCTCTCCACCGGCGACCTCTTATGGGCTAACTCCTCCACGGCCTTCGAAACCACCATCCTAACCTCCCTCTTTTCTACCTCCAATAACTACAATTACACCCTCGACTACCTCCTTCCTCCCTCCTCCACCTGCCCTGGCGTACACCCTCTGGCCGACAGCCCAGGGCTGGATCCTAGGCCTCCTCTCTCCTTCCCGCACACACACTCTCTCTTTCCTCTCTCTCTCTCACACTCTCGCTCACCCTATCTCTCTCTGTCACGCTCTCTCACTCTCTTTCTCCTCTTTCCCCCCTGCATCCTTCTCTCCACCTCTAGTCACGGCAGCGCCGCCGGCTCCTCCAGCATGCCTCTCTGGTCAACAACCCTAAGCCAGTCCCGGGCCTCTTTTTTTCTTCCCGCACTCTCTTTGTTACTAGCTCTCTCTCTCTCTCTCTCTCTTTGCTACTATCTCTGTCTCGCTTCACTGCATTCTAGCCCTTCTCTCCTACCTCCGCGTCCAAGCTTCCCCGCATCCAACTCCGCCTCACACTCGCTTCTCATTTACTTTCTTTATGTCTCTCTTCTATCTCTCTTCTCTCAAATTCTATATATATATATATATATATATATATATATATATATATATATATATATATATATATATATATATATAATATATATATATGTTGGTATGTGGAGATTTCGGGATTTTTATGGCGTATTCTGAGAATTATAGGCGAGTGTTTTCGCTTTATTTGGGTTCCCCGCTTCGACGAGTGTTTATTTTATTTCTCGAATGTATATTTGTATATGTATTATGGACATGTGTATTGTATCTGGGGGATATACTTGTATCCGTGTGATGATTACTTGTAAAAGTGTAGATGATACTTATATTGTGCATGTGCTCATACTAACGCTTGTGCAGGTACTTTTCCCTAGCCTTCGGGCTCAGCCTTCGGGTTTAGCCGCTATGCGGTTTTATACTATAACCTCCAGGTTTAACCTTTTTGAGGTTTATTAAAGTCCTCTGGACTTTCCATACGCTACACCTGGTAGGTGGACCTAGCATTCAATACTTTATCACTAACTCCGTTCGAGTGTAGTTACTCTATGAGAGCAGCTTTGCCATGTGCGGTAGCATAGCATTCATATGCTCGCTTCGCCATGTGTGTTTAGCTGTGCCGCGAGTGATAACCACGCCGAACGTGATGATATCTAATGTTATACATTAGCTTTGCTCCAGCTCTGGTTAGCTTCACTTGGATGTTCGCTTACTTGCTTACTCGCTTGCCTACTTGATAGTTCAATTAATTTTTTTATTGATGGTTGTGAAGATTTTGATTTTGAAATCTTCTTTTATATTGTTTCCCAAAAACTTTATTATTTTTTGGTGATCATACTGATCTCCTATATCGGTACCTTTTTTTGTATTGTGTTATGTGACAGTTAATATCTGCTTTGCTTATCGCTTGACATGATTTCACCGTATATGCTAACATTTATCATACTCTTACTTGACACCGGACACTTGCCTGTTATCACTTGATGCATGCATGTAATTACCTGACACCTACAATGCTAATACTTGACTTATGATTATCACATTATGGGAATGTAATAACTGATATCCTGATAAACTCCAGTACAATATGTACTCTTGATACTCCTGACATACTCTTGCTCATTCCCGTACATTGATAATTATATAATAAATTATAAAAAGGACAACTTATCAGGTCAAGGGAAACAGATGAATGTCCGTGTGATGTCGTATTTACAATGGTGGATTATTATACCGAAGTGTTGTTGGGATGTGATGTAAGTCCCCGAAGAAGTGTCATGTGGGGCGAAATGTAAATCTCCGGAAGGAGTCAGAATCACATAAGTTGTTGTCTTTAGCAGAAGCGGGACCCACTATAAATATGATCCATCAGTTCTTTATCAGTTTCTAATAACAACTTTGACTTACTCATGTATGGATCTATATGGGTTGGATTGTATGCCAGAACACATACCTAGATTTATGAGTCGGGCAAGTAATAACAATAAGATGTTACTTAATAATTCGTCATGTTATTTTGCAATTTGGGTTGTATACATCGAATTACGGTGACGTGAGGCATAGTGTATATAGATGAGGGTTTCCTTATTTGAATTATTCCTTCGACATTCTAGTCTCATGAAGCCGTAAATTGGGCTTGTACAACTTGTTTTGCCCGTATTTGATTTTATTCTGTCATATCGGTTTCATCGATTTTATGGTGTTTTCTTAGTTTAGGAGATAACTCGGGTTGTGTGAACTACGATTATCACAATGTGAGGTATATGATATATATATGAGAGTTTCCTTATTTGGATTATGTCTTAGATATACTAATCTCACAGATCCATAATTTGCGCTTGTACAATGGTTTTGTCACATTTATTTTACTTAATGTCTCATTTCTTGCTCATGTCTGTCTGTGCTTATGACACGATTTTCAATGCATGCTTTTCAATTTAAATTTATCGATACGCATGTGCTTGTTTATGCACGCCACTTGGCACTCATCTTACCACTTATTGGGCAACTTTCTGACTCCTCTGGACCTACACTTTCAGATCCTGGAACCTGGACTGAAGTGGACCCCTCCGTGGAAGACTAGGCCTGCCGTGTAAAGCAGGTTGACCAACCATAGTTTCTTCCTGCTCAGTCCTTCTTGATCTGCTTGCTAGAGCTCTCACGTAGCTCGTAAGCATATGTTTATACTGTTCATACTTATAAATCTTCTTATATTCTTCCTTTTGCGCCTATCGGTGATGTAATATTCTTATAATATTGTGTCACATCCTGTGATAACTTTATAATTGTACTCTTATATTGGAATGTATAATGCATCACGTACTTCCGTACTCTGATTCTTATCTACATTGATGCTTAGCGTATATATGTGAGGGTAGTTCCGCCCTGCATATACATGTCACAGTAACGTCTCCGTACCCACGAGATCGAGGCGTCATAGGATGGTATCAGAGCCTAGTCTCTCGCATGCTCAAAACAACCAGTCGGCAAATTATAGGTAAAGAAATTTGCACTAGGAATGCATGAGTCCTGATTATACAATCTAACTACAAATACAGAGTTATCTATTCTTCCTGATAATCTTCCCTTGAATCCTAAAGCTCTCCCACCCTTTCATATTTCAGTTCCCATTATCCTTAGACTAACTCGAACATGAAAAGATTGGGACATCATGACGATTCTTGCTCTTCTCAGGATGGTTCTAGCAGAAAAAATGTTGATTTGATGGCTTCCTGCAGAGTATGATGAAAAATTAATAGAAGTAGATGGAGATCTTACACCAAAGATTATTGACAGCACCTCATGAACAGAGGCCAGGGAACGTCATCGAGTTCAAAAGACTGCAGCCGGTGTATTTTCTGGCACCTAGAATCTGTTGGATGCAGAATAATGGTTGATTGATGTAACAGATCCTATGAAGGCAACCCGAATCCCAGATGAGAACCAGGTGAAAGTGGTTAGAATACAATTAAGAGACGTGGACAGGACCTAGTAGTTAACAGAGAAAGCGAGACTGGAGAAGCCCAGGGACCAGTTCTCGAAGAGTTTTTACGAAAGGTTTTTCGCTAAGATGACTCAGAAGAAAATGGAAAAGTAATTTATCAGATTGCAGCAGAAGAATCAAACTATAGACGAGTATGCTGTAGAGTTCCTTAGACTTATTTTGTTTGCGCCATACATGGTGGCCAATGAAGAGAACCGAGCAAGTAGATTCCAGCAAGGCCTAAAGATGAAGATCCAGATGTTTCTTATACCCAGCAGATCAAGATATTTTCTCAGGTTCTCACCATCGCTCGAGAGGTAGAATGGGGACTGGAGAAGAAGAATCAAGATAAAATGCAGAAAAAGTCAACGAAGAGACCCTCTCAGTTGATGGAAGTGAAAATTCAGACAGGCCCCTGAATTCCCCACTAACCAAGCAACCACTCCAACCCCTCCCTCAGCAGATGATATGTGGGTATTGTCTGAAGCCCAGACACTACAAGTGCGACTACTGAATGGCAAACAGACTATACTTAGCATGTGGAACTGAAGGTCATTTGATAAAGATTGTCCGATCAGAAGAATAGGAAATATTGCACTGATTCGACTAGCACTTTTGGTACCACTAGTGAGAAGGAACCCAGGATCTTTTAATAGGAGAACTCCTTTTCCTTCCCGTAATATTTCTTCAATCAGGCACAAAGAAGACCAAGGGCTAGAAGAGATGGCAGAAGGAGGCTAGTACATAATTTGACTGAAGAGAAAGCCAAGATATCGAATGAAGTGGGAATAGGAAGTGGTGCCCAATATCCGGAACAAGAACCCTGAAGGTGCCACTCGTAACTGTTTACCCCAATTTATCATGTCCTGAGTTAGTAAATTTTTCATATTTTATCCACTTTATCATACTATTATCAACAACCTTAGTTTTTCCGTGTTCACCTTCCTTTTACCATGTTGTTCTTATCTCTTTCGTGTCTGTCTCCTTTCCATATTTTCACTTTCTAGTTACCGTCGTCAATACACCAACTTAAGATATGAGTAGACTGGTAATGTAGCGGCAGGACAGATGTGGTACTCTCTCGCCCTGTTCTGACATTCTTTGATTTAAGTACACTGTATTGTCTTATATTAGATAGTTCTTTAGCTTCATATTTTACTCTTATATGTATGGTTATTCTACGGGGATTAGTACAGAAAGTGGCGTAGTCATCACTAATATAATCAGATAGACTGTAGCACTACATGAGGAGAGTCAGTATGAAACGAATTTCTGAAATCAAGAACTCTGCTAGACGAAACTATGGTATTTTCTTTTATATTATTTCAGGAACGATCATGATCTTTTCAATCAACATCATGAAGCTCAGGTATTCACCGAAGTGATATGTCGTATGGTTAACATCCAGAAAATAGCATTCAGGAGTCATCTCAGTTATAATGAATACTTGATCATGTCTTTTGGAGCCACAACGCCTAGCAGTCCTTTTGAATTTGATAAACCGCAGACCCCACTAGCATCACCAAGCGAGGGTCGTGTTCTAACCATGCACGGGCTAAACCAGATGTGGGTTTTACAGCACCCTGGTGCTTAGCATTTAGCAATGTGTTACGCGCTGGCTTCACCGTGTGAGCTCCGCCAAGTGCAAGCTTCGCAGAATGTTAGTTCCGCCACACCTTAGTGTTTAGCACCTGACGTTGTGTTACATAATGGCCTCACCTGGGCTTGGCCTCACTCGTGGCTAGTTCTGTCAGTGTTTAACACTCTAGCCTCGTTTCTCGAATTTCTCCCTGTCTAACATATTTTCGTGGATTTAATGAACCGGGTTTTCTCGCTGTATCTGAACTAATTTGTCAAGATCTTAATTGACAATCTATTAGGCTAACCTTGCAGGGCTTAGGTATTTTCTAAATATTTAATCTACAGTCGGGTTATCCTCTAGAGGACAGTTATTATAAATTCTTAGTTACACCTTTTAAAGTAATCGACGCCCAATATTCAGAACTCTTATTATCAGTTTATTCTTCATTCATTTATCTACAATCAGTTTATCCGGTTTTCTTTATCTATAATATTATGGTCTACTTTCAGAGTAACAGAGAACAGATATGATATCTAGTAATCTTATTACAGACTCTTCGTCAACAACAGCTTCACGCACAAACAAAGTGAATATGTGTTCAAATGAATATTATCGTATTCTTGGGTCACATCTTTTTGAAAGAAGTAATCTCCGCTGATTCTAGCAGAATTCGGGCAATTAAAATCCAGTTTCAAAGATAGATCAGTTTATATTATTCAGAGTAGGTCAGTCTACAGAAGTTCCAGCAGTATTCTTCTTAGCAGATATTAGATCAGTAGTGGTATGACACCGTCTGAAGTTTTATACGGCAGGAAGTACAGAAGAAGTCTAGGCCCCGAATCTACCATTTAGTTGATTTGTGAGCGTTACTTTTATTTATTCATATCTTAATTGGTATAATCCTTGTCCTTATCTTTTCTGTATTCATCTTCCCCTTATCAAAATTTTGAGGATGAAATTTTTATAAGATGGATAGAATGTAACACCCCATTCTTGAAATACGTATCTAGATATGTGTTCTGATTTTTCAATCGTGTTTCCTATTTATCTCCCAGTATTTATTTTTATTTTGTGATTACTTATATTATCGTTTTGTATCGGATTCGGATTTCAGACTCAAAATCAGCCCTAATCTGAATCATGGACCCAATCCTAGTGTATTGATCGGTCGCTGATATTGCATAATTATTATCATATTTCATACTTATTATATAATAAACTCTGCTTTTTATCCTAATTATTGTCTAATTTATGTGCAGGCCCATTGCTAAAAGAAAGGAAAGAGAAGCGAGCCCAAAAGCCCATCAAAATTTTCATTTAATTCAGAATTAATTTGAAATCAGAAAATTAGGACAGATCAGGACAAATCAGATCGGTTGAAAACCGGTTAAAATGAATCTCTACAAATCAGTTGGTTAAAACCAAAGATCAAAAGCTGTGTCGTCAAATCTAGGAGCTGAAACGGGAATTCCAATACCAGATAATGTCAAATCTCAAAGCCAGGAGGTGTACCCCCCGGGTGTGGCCACCTGGCCGCATCCAGGCCACGGAAACGTGGCCAAAGCCGCGTTTTTACGGCTTATTGGAGTTTGTTGTGGGAGTGTTTGCTCCCCCTCTCTTCATAACGCTCTCCGCGTTGGGTTTTGCCTATAAATACTGGGTTTTTCAGAGACCACAGAGAGCGACCATGCAGAGGTAGATTCTAGGCCAATTTTTCATTCTTTTTAGTGTAGGTTTTTATTTTTCTTTTTATGTAATTTTCAGTTTTCATTTATGTAATTCAAATGAGATCAGAGTTTCATAGGAGAATAGAGTGAAGCTTGTGCTGAGAGTGATACCGGTGTAAGTTGTTCTTCTTTTCTCTTATTGTTACAAAAATTGAATCTATAATTATATTTTTCTGTACTTCTTTGTTTTTGTGTTCTTCTTCTTCTTTTCTACTTCTCTTCTTTTGATACCAATTGCTATCTAAGTGAGTCTTATAGCATCGAATGAGCCTTGCCCTTGCGAGTGCCACTGATAGCTTATGACGATAGATTTTTAGTCTCATTTTGTATCACTTCATACTTGCATTGTCTTGATGATATAATGTGAAAGAGACGGGAATCAACTCTTATGGGCTATGCGCTGATCGCCTCACTTCAAGGTAACATCATTGCCACAGATTCAAGGTAAGTATTTGGCCAAAAGAGGTAAGTAACTTTTAGTTTGTTTTCTTTTAATTCTTTAGTTTAGAACACCACAATATACCACTTCTTTTATCACTCTTTTTTAATTTCTTTGTACATATCTATTTCTAGTTTCTCCATCTTCCAAATCTACCACTTTCTTTTTAACTTAACCTATAACTTATTTTTTTCTTTTCTTTTTAAGAACTAAAAAGAAGAATTTTAACCATTGATTGTAACATAAAGGAGAACTTACTAAAAAAATCTTCCATCGCTAGTCCCTCCTTGTGGATCACGACCCGCATAGCCACTTACTATAGCGGTAGAATTGAGCACCTTGCACTATTGTTATAGAAGTTATAAAATTATGTATTCTTGTGTGCAGGTTTTTGAAATAACACCTAGAGGGGGTGAATAGGTGTAGTGCTAATCAATGTACAATTTAAAAATGAGATGATGGAACGATCACTCAAAGCAAGATTAGAAGCCGTATACCCCATGAAGGGCTCTGAACTCCTTCCTCGTGATTCCTCTAAATAAGAGTTTGAGGTGTGCAATGCAATCTTGTTGTGAGAGTATAGATCGACAATATAAGAATGAATGAATAGAAAGTAAACGACACAAGTAAACTAATCGCAAACACAGAGATTTGTTTCGAGATTCGAGCATCCAGCTCTACGTCCCCGCCTTCACCCAGAAAGATTTCCGATCCACTAGAATTTTCACAAAGGATTACAATCAATAGGGAGTACCCAACTCCTCAATCACACTCCTCTAGTTCAGAGGTAGTGTAGCCACGAGTACAATAATCACTTGGTGATCAAAAGATCGCAAACTACTCTTTCTCACCAACAAAAGGATCCTAATAATAGGATAGATGTAATAGCTCAAGTTGTGAGAAAACCATGGAGTTTGGAAGATAAAATCTCAAAGAAAACTCTTAAGAAAATACAAGATATATATCAAGAATATAAACCAAAAACCTGATTTCCAATAGACTCTTTTCTTTGAATTTCCAACCCTTAAAATACAAATCAAAACTTTTAGCCCAAAAACTTCTTTTGAATTTGCTGCAAAAACACTTAGAAAGATTAGAAGAGAAGCTCTCAAAATTGTTATACAAAACAGTGCAAAGAAACCTCTTTTTATTGGCTTTTAAAAATAAAGTCGTTGGCAGCCAAATATGGTCAATTTTGACCATCTGGTCGACCAGCCGGTCGACTGGCCAACGGTTAAAATTTGACCGTTGCCAACCTCCGGTCGACCGTCCGGTCTAAGCCTTCGGTCGACCGCCCAGTCGACCGCCCTTACCCGAGAGTAAGGGAACTTCAGTCGGTCGTCCGTGCAGTTGACCAGCCTAAGAGGCTGGCTGCATGCGCTCTTGTGCACATCGGTCGACTGGCCCGGTCGACCGACCCCTGGTCCGGTCGACCGCCCGGTCGACCGCCAGCACAAAACAAGCAGGACATGAAAATTGGTCTTTTTGATTCAATTAAAATCTCATAAATTCATATTAATTTCACAAAAATAAGTTCTTTAAAATACTCTGAAGTGCAAATATGTGTGATCAAAATTCAACACATATTACAAACATTTTGAACCATTTTTGTTATTTAGAAGTTAAGCTTAAAATCGAAAATCGTATTTTTCAAAACTTGTATTTTGAAATGAAAAATCGTTTTCTCCAAAACATGTATATATACAAAAATAAGATATTGAAACTCTTTTTGAAGCATAGAGTGTATGGATAAAATCCAATACACATGAAAGATATTAGATCTAATTTTTGATATGAAATCCAAAACCGGTTAAATGAAAACCAAACATATAAAACTAGTATGTGTGTGAACTTGAGCATATCATCACTATCTATCTTACACAAGAACTAAACAACACAAACCGAAGCCTTCTTGTAGAACTCTATCTCCAAGTCGACTCGATCCAAACACGATCCAACGAGTTAGACTCCAACGAGTGCTAGATGTGATCTTGATGCGCAAGCTCTTGAATCAACACGTGTAAGCTCCAAAACACCTTTGTTGAAGCTACACACCTACTAAGATCTTGATAGATAACTGAAACTAAATAAGCATAAGATTATTAGTAAACTATAACTACATGAGTTAATCATCATCATCAAAACTAGAGTGATGGGCCTTTGGGCCAACAGTTTTATCTCAATCAAATTTTGGCGCCGTTGCCGGGGATGGGCGGTAAGTTATTCTCTTTTTAGATTTACATTTTTACTTAACTTTCTTTTTTGTTCTTAGTGTACAGGTTTAACAACAAGAAAATTTTTGCTGCAGTGGACATATAAGTGGCCCTAGACTCTGCTCAAGAAAGCAGAGCCCAGAAGCTCTCAGATTTGCTACATACCTGTGGCAATCTGAGTGAACTACTGACTTGTATTTTCTACAGGTTGGCTGAATTGTAAAGTTTAATATCTATAGTTATTTATTTTCTTATTTGACTCACTGTACATACATTTCTAACAACAACAGTATTGATTGTAAATGCTAAAAATGACTTAGACTTTGCATTTAAGCACGTGTTTATTTCGTTACATTTCTATTTACTGTTGAAGAGTGCTAGAGCCAAGGTATGTGTGCATAGCATTTAGTATAAGATTTATTCTGGTATGAAATATTGCTTTAGTGTTACTTTTTTCTATATACTTGTACACTGCACTAAATTGATTTAAGGGCTTGTCCTATAAACAAGATAAGGTGGGGAAGTCATTACCCTCCCTTAGCCCCACAAACAATCTCCTTACTCACTAACCCAAGCCTAACTAAAACTGAGTAGACGTTGGCCCTAGGGACATCTCGGACTCAAATAGGAGACTGACCTAAGGGAGAAGTTGATTTGAATTTGACTCTTGCTAAATCGGTGTCTAAGGTTGGAGATTGAGGGGCAAAACCTCGAAGGCTGGTGGTTTGGCATAATTAGGCCCGTGGTTTTAAGTACGGATACTTCCCACCAATCTGGCCCCTACCTGGCCGATTAACTTGTGATCAGATTCAGCAATATACCCCCCTTGGACAGTCTAACCAGTTAGGAGTCGTCTAGGTCTAAGGTTTACCCTAACTTAGATTAGGTTTTTTTTTTTTTTTGTTTGTTTGCTTATTTGTTTATTTTTCTTTGTTTGTGTTTGACATTTCCTGTGTGATATGGCTTATAACAATAATTTTTCTAATTTTAATTGTAATCTATATTACACCCTGACCTTTTTTTTGGATATTACCAACCCAGCATATCATAACTTTAACCAACCTAGTGTGCCGGATTGCTCTTATCCGAATCAATATAACTCATGCCCCCAATCTTATGACCATAATTTTCAAAATAATTTCAACTCTTCACAAAGTCAATGGGGATTCATGTAATATCTCTAATCTAAAAATATTATATTTTAAAATTTTTAAAGTATTTATTTTACTTTAATGGTAATATTATTATTATTATAATTGTTCTTGTTATTTCCTTTTCTTATCCTTTACCCATTAGCCTAAATCCAACCCATTTTCTTATCTCAAACCCATTACCCGTTCCTATTTTCTAGATCCAAACCCATTTAAACAAACCCACTACCCATTAACTTATTGAATTCCTAATCAAACCCGTTACCCGAAACCCAAAACCCACCATCTTAAACACATCCTATATAATCCTAACCTAAACCTAATCATAAATCCCTAATCAAATATTATCTTCTCCTCCTCCTTAGCCTAGCCGCCACAACCTCTTCATCATCTCCACCTGGCACCATGGCAAAACCCCCCTTGTGTGCCACCATAGCAGCACCAGGAGCCGCGGCAACACCAAACCTGGAGAAGAACCTCGCCCATTAGATCCTTGGATTGCGGCAACATCCGCCTATGCCCAGGCCGTGAGCTCCTTTTCGTCTCTTCTTTGTTAAATTTGTTGCTTCGGTGGTTGTTTGTTTAATGGTTTTGATTTTATCATGTGGCTTTGTTGCCTGCAATCAAAGTGGGTTTGTTTGTACTGGGTTTTGAGATTTTACATAGTTTGAAGTGTTGGACCTAATGATCTGAGTTCTTTTTCTTTTTCTTCTTTTGGGTTGTTTTGAGCCCTCAACTTAATAAATAAATATATATATATATATATATATATATATATATATATATATATCTTTTTTCATTTTTATTTTTCTTTTCTGATGACAGTAGGGATCCTTGCATGAAAGCTTAGTGAGTTTGATTAGATTGGAGGTTTTAATGGAAAATTTGTTTCAATTTGTTTTTTTTTAGTTGTTTTCCCTTTTCAAGTCTGGATGTCCGCAGATTCTTTTCTCCCAGTGTTGTACATCTATATTTGTTTTTTTTCCCTTGTTTTCTTGCCTCAGGACTACCATGAGAATCGACACTTTTTCTCCTTTTATAATTATTTCTCTATGCATGATACATAAATGGGTAAGTGAGGGGTTCTTCATTATTTGAGATTTTGACTTTTAAAAAAAAATTGAACTTTGTGAAATGTGTTGTGTCTTTTATTTGTTTTGAGCCACAAGTTTTTACATTATTGTTCTTATTTCTTTGCTTATTTTCCCCCTTTCTTCATTAATTGGTAGAATATTGTCCTGCATAATTGCTAGACTCTCTCTCTCTCTCTCTCTCTCTCTCTCTCTCTCTCTCTGTGTGTGTGTGTGTGTGTGTGTGTGTGTGTGTGTGTGTGTGTTACGTGTACGTGCATACATGTACATGTAGGTATAATGTATGCATGAGTACGTATATGTGTATATGTGTACGTGGGTGTACACATATGTGTCGGGTTGCTCAGGAGTGTGTGTAGTATAAATTTATATTTATTTGTGTGTTCGGTTGCATGCTGCAGTATTTCAGATTTGTTTGGTGAGATCCGGACCAGCAGCCCAGGAAGGAGAGCAGCAGCACGGCAATCCAGAATCAGCGCACATGACGAGCGAGCGGCGATTCCTGGCCTTTCCGGCAAGCGCGAGACCTCCAGATTTGCAGCCAGGTCTTCCCCAGGACCCTGGCTACCGTCCTATGTTGTCCGACAGCGAAGAGCGGCGCCACAGCGACCGTAACGGCGACTCGCCCGGTAACGCGCAGATTCCCCAAGGTGAGTGTTCTCCTCTCTCTCTCATTCTTTAATTTGGAGTAATTGTAAATGTTTTTATGTATGTGATGGATCATTTAAAAATATTATATTGTTATGAGTGTGGAGAACTTTAAGTATGGTAGTGGATTTGTCATTCCCTTTATTTTACATGATGAATGCATAGTATAGGAGATGCACATATATATATGATGTTAGAACCCTCATGTTTATCCTATGAGTATCTAGATTAGTTGTGTAGACTTTACATGATGGAGCCCTTATGTGTATTGGAGAGAAGATGGGAAGAAGAGAGGAGATGTATATATTTAATCGTATGAGAGATCAGACTTTAGTAATCCCTTTTATCTGTTCTGGCGGAGAGATTAGTCGACTTGCCCATGTTTATAGTCGACTAACATCCCTGTTAGTCGACTAACCCCAGAACCCTAGTCGACTGGTATAACTTCCAGGTTATGTTGATTCTCTGTATCCCTCTACTGGTCGACTTGATATATTTAGTAGTCGACTAACAGTGGATAGTAGTTGACTACACCTTACCCTATAGTCGACTATACCCCCCCTTTAGAATGATGGACTTCCTGTTATTTGCTGGAACCTTCCCTAGTCGACTACACCACCTGCTGTAGTCGACTGGTAACCCTAGTCGACTTGCATTTAACCTCTAGTCGACTAACTTAGTCTGATTGCTGTGGTTGACTTCTTTATTGGATTGTGGACCTTACCTTGACCTATGTTATTGGATATAGTTGGATGAACATGATTTTGAGGAATAGATATTAGTTGTGTTGTCTTGACTTGATAGATCTTAGATGCATGTATCAGTTATGTTGCCGAGTGTTGGAGTATTATGTTTGATCTTAATAGGAGTGGTGGTTGTGAAGACTTGGGAATCAGATTAGAATGATAGAGAGTGAGAACTAAACTATGATTATTGATATATGTTGGAGCGACAGTTTATTGTGTTAGATTGCTTGACATGAATTGATATTTAATGATCATGTGACTATTGGAATTATTAGTTGGTGGTAATGACTCAGATTATTAGAAGCTAGAGTTCCAAGATAAATCAACTGATTGGATTTAGAATATGGATGAGTTGCTAGTATTGACTTATAAGTGAACTATTTTAGATTGCAGTTCTTTGAGGATGTTTCCATTTCTTGTGATCTTGGTGTCTGTTATATTAGTTGATCTTGAGGATACCAATAGACTGCTATTTATTGCTGTTACTTAGTAATAGGGATAGAATTATTGTGAGAGTAAATTCATCGATATCAGTGATATTATATATTCAGAGTTTGATAGCTTTTACTATTTGATCTCTGTTATTGGTGACTCGAGGATTAGAGTAAATTGACATGATGAGAGAACTGGTTATTAGATCATTAAACTGGTGTGTTACTGTACCGGATCACTTTGACATGGATTGATATTTGACGGTCAGGATGACTATTGAGGCTAGGTTCATGATGACCAGTGAGATCGACTATTGTTATATGCCGTGCAGGCATACGAGATATTGACTGGTTCTAGATTAGACTGTCTATTGAACAGTATCTGAAATAGTTATTGTAATAATTCATGTTATTGAAAGTTACTGGGAAAATATTGTCAGACTGTAACACATTCATTGTTATATTGTTCTACCGTTTACACGGTATTATTGTTCACATTGTTATTGTTACATTGATATTGTTATTGTCACTGTATGGTCCCAGTAATCGAAATAACATGGATATTGATTGTTGTGAATGATAATATAAATTGACAACTTACATTGGGATTGGGGAAATTGATGGAGGAGACAGCGTCTGTATTTTGGGTGGACCTAGGATACAGGTTGCGCAGCCGAGATACGGTTCCACTGCAGGGTTCCGGGGGATGACTGACATCCCGTATTGTCTATATTGTCATTGTATTGACACATTGTTATTGTTATTGTTATTGACTACCTAGCGGTAGGACCTGGTTCAGCGCCAGGTGATTGGGCCGTGGTTCCGGGTATGTACGGAACCCACCTAAAGCATGGACAAAGTCTCTTCTATTAATTTCAATAACTTAGGACCTTGATTGACACGTGCGGTAGGCGTAGTATGGGATGCGTCTACTGCATGTGGCAATTGGTGTTCGCTGACATAATAAATGATGATGAATTGTTAATGCATTGTGACTGACTGTAATTATCTAATTGTACATATATATCACTGTGACAGACATATGATTGTAACTAGGACCAGATTATTATAACCAGGACCAGACTTAAGAACAGACTTGGATGCCAGCTTAGTGACATGTGATAGATTACACGCCTTGACATTGATTGTTTATTTACAGTTGTGACAGTTATATTCTACCTTTATTCATGTTATTATCATATGTATTACTGTTCAGTTATTTATTGTGTTATTTAGTTTTTCTATCTGCAGTTGTCCTTATTATTATATATGCACATGGTTTCTTCTGCACGAGCTGTTTTCCCTTTACACACACACTCATTATGGTCGCGTTCTGACGACCCTGGATTTGCACGTCCAGCTATTGGACGGTTGTTCTAATGTGCAGGTGTTCGATGAGACGGTACGCCTGGCGAGGAGCTTGGGTCCTCTCCCCTTGATTCTGGTATACTTGCATTTCATTCTTATTATTATTCTTTGATTCCTGTATATCACCTTTGACTTCTATTCAGCTGTCATTTTCTTCCCGTTATTCATTGCTATCATGTGTGGTCTTATATGTATTACTGCAGTGTTCATGATCATTATGCTTCCGATTTATAGCTTGTTCAGGTTACAATTTAGGCTTAGCGCGTATACGAGGGGTATTTTACCTCGCGTATATGCGTCGCCATAACGTCTCCGTATCTATAGGATCGGGGCGTTACAGAGTGGTATCAGAGCCAAGGTTTTCGACTTGCGATCTTGAATTTTGACTCTTTTTTCGCAAGATGACCTAGTTCTTACTGGTAACTTGAATAAGTTATACTTACACTGCATACATATACTATCCTCCTGATAATATTGACTCCATTTGGAATTGATCGTCCTCCCTTTGGAATTCATTCTTGATCTGTTGATATCCATGATTCCAACACTTCATTTAGGGTGATTTGGATGTCCATCTTGATTCCATCCTTCATTCTTATTCATTCCTCCTGATTCTATCTCTTGAGATTGGTTACTCCTTGTTGAAGCTGGTAGCAGAGATCAGAGCGCGCAGCGGAAGTGTGGTACCCCAACGAAGCGACGTGGAAGATTGTTGTGTTCTCTCTTGAACTTTGATTTTTACCATTCCCTACCTTATTTGAATTTCGAGGACGAAATTTTTTAAGGTGGGTAGAATGTAATATCCCTAATCTAAAAATATTATATTTTAAAATTTTTAAAGTATTTATTTTACTTTAATGGTAATATTATTATTATTATAATTGTTCTTGTTATTTCCTTTTCTTATCCTTTACCTATTAGCCTAAATCCAACCCATTTTCTTATCTCAAACCCATTTTCTAGATCCAAACCCATTTAAACAAACCCACTACCCATTAACTTATTGAATTCCTAATCAAACCCGTTACCCGAAACCCAAAACCCACCATCTTAAACACATCCTATATAATCCTACCTAAACCTAATCATAAATCCCTAATCAAATCTTATCTTCTCCTCCTCCTTAGCCTAGCCGCCACAACCTCTTCATCATCTCCACCTGGCACCATGGCAAAACCCCTTTGTGTGCCACCATAGCAGCACCAGGAGCCGCGGCAACACCAAACCTGGAGAAGAACCTCGCCCATTAGATCCTTGGATTGTGGCAACATCCGCCTATGCCCAGGCCGTGAGCTCCTTTTCGTCTCTTCTTTGTTAAATTTGTTGCTTCTGTGGTTGTTTGTTTAATGGTTTTGATTTTATCATGTGGCTTTGTTGCCTGCAATCAAAGTGGGTTTGTTTGTACTGGGTTTTGAGATTTTACATAGTTTGAAGTGTTGGACTTCATGATCTGAGTTCTTTTTCTTTTTCTTTTTCTTCTTTTGGGTTGTTTTGAGCCCTCAACTTAATAAAAATATATATATATATATATCTTTTTTTCATTTTTATTTTTCTTTTCTGATGACAGTAGGGATCCTTGCATGAAAGCTTAGTGAGTTTGATTAGATTGGAGGTTTTCATGGAAAATTTGTTTCAATTTGTTTTTTTAGTTGTTTTTCCCTTTTCAAGTCTGGATGTCCGCAGATTCTTTTCTCCGAGTGTTGTACATCTATATTTGTTTTTTTTTCCCCTTGTTTTCTTGCCTCAGGACTACCATGAGAATCGACACTTTTTCTCCTTTTATAATTATTTCTCTATGCATGATACATAAATGGGTAAGTGAGGGGTTCTTCATTATTTGAGATTTTGACTTTTAAAAAAAATTGAACTTTGTGAAATGTGTTGTGTCTTTTATTTGTTTTGAGCCACAAGTTTTTACATTATTGTTCTTATTTCTTTGCTTATTTTCCCCCTTTCTTCATTAATTGGTAGAATATTGTCCTGCATAATTGCTAGACTCTCTCTCTCTCTCTCTCTCTCTCTCTCTCTCTCTGTGTGTGTGTGTGTTACGTGTACGTGCATACATGTACATGTAGGTATTATGTATGCATGAGTACGTATATGTGTATATGTGTACGTGGGTGTACACATATGTGTCGGGTTGCTCAGGAGTGTGTGTAGTATAGATTTATATTTATTTGTGTGTTCGTTTGCATGCTGCAGTATTTCGGATTTGTTTGGTGAGATCCGGACCAGCAGCCCAGGAAGGAGAGCAGCAGCACGGCAATCCAGAATCAGCGCACATGACGAGCGAGCGGCGATTCCAGGCCCTTCCGGCGAGCGCGAGACCTCCAGATTTGCAGCCAGGTCTTCCCCAGGACCCTGGCTACCGTCCTATGTAGTCCAACAGCGTAGAGCGGCGCCACAGCGACCGTAACGGCGACTCGCCCGGTAACGCGCAGATTCCCCAAGGTGAGTGTTTCTCCTCTCTCTCTCTCATTCTTTAATTTGGAGTAATTGTAAATGTTTTTATGTATGTGATGGATCATTTAAAAATATTATATTGTTATGAGTGTGGAGAACTTTAAGTATGGTAGTGGATTTGTCATTCCCTTTATTTTACATGATGAATGCATAGTATAGGAGATGCACATATATATATGATGTTAGAACCCTCATGTTTATCCTATGAGTATCTAGATTAGTTGTGTAGACTTTACATGATGGAGCCCTTATGTGTATTGGAGAGAAGATGGGAAGAAGAGAGGAGATGTATATATTTAATCGTATGAGAGATCAGACTTTAGTAATCCCTGTTATCTGTTCTAGCGGAGAGATTAGTCGACTTGCCCATGTTTATAGTCGACTAACATCTCTATTAGTCGACTAACCCCAGAACCCTAGTCGACTGGTATAACTTCCAGGTTATGTTGATTCTCTGTATCCCTCTGCTGGTCGACTTGATATATTTAGTAGTCGACTAATAGTGGATAGTAGTTGACTACACCTTACCCTATAGTCGACTATACCCCCCTTTAGAATGATGGACTTCCTGTTATTTGCTGGAACCTTCCCTAGTCGACTACACCACCTGCTGTAGTCGACTGGTAACCCTAGTCGACTTGCATTTAACCTCTAGTCGACTAACTTAGTCTGATTGCTGTGGTTGACTTCTTTATTGGATTGTGGACCTTACCTTGACCTATGTTATTGGATATAGTTGGATGAACATGATTTTGAGGAATAGATATTAGTTGTGTTGTCTTGACTTGATAGATCTTAGATGCATGTATCAGTTATGTTGCCGAGTGTTGGAGTATTATGTTTGATCTTAATAGGAGTGGTGGTTGTGAAGACTTGGGAATCAGATTAGAATGATAGAGAGTGAGAACTAAACTATGATTATTGATATATGTTGGAACGACAGTTTATTGTGTTAGATTGCTTGACATGAATTGATATTTAATGATCATGTGACTATTGGAATTATTAGTTGGTGGTAATGACTCAGATTATTAGAAGCTAGAGTTCCAAGATAAATCAACTGATTGGATTTAGAATATGGATGAGTTGTTAGTATTGACTTATAAGTAACTATTTTAGATTGCAGTTCTTTGAGGATGTTTCCATTCCTTACTTGTGATCTTGGTGTCTGTTATATTAGTTGATCTTGAGGATACCAATAGACTGCTATTTATTGCTGTTACTTAGTAATAGGGATAGAATTATTGTGAGAGTAAATTCATCGATATCGGTGATATTATATATTCAGAGTTTGATAGCTTTTACTATTTGATCTCTGTTATTGGTGACTCGAGGATTAGAGTAAATTGACATGATGAGAGAACTGGTTATTGGATCATTAACTGGTGTGTTACTGTACCGGATCACTTTGACATGGATTGATATTTGACGGTCAGGATGACTATTGAGGCTAGGTTCATGATGACCAGTGAGATCGACTATTGTTATATGCCGTGCAGGCATACGAGATATTGACTGGTTCTAGATTAGACTGTCTATTGAACAGTATTTGGAATAGTTATTGTAATAATTCATGTTATTGAAAGTTACTGGGAAAATATTGTCAGACTGTAACACATTCATTGTTATATTGTTCTACCGTTTACACGGTATTATTGTTCACATTGTTATTATTACATTGATATTGTTATTGTCACCGTATGGTCCCAGTAATTGAAATAACATGGATATTGATTGTTGTGAATGATAATATAAATTGACAACTTACATTGGGATTCGGGAAATTGATGGAGGAGACAGCGTCTGTATTTTGGGTGGACCTAGGATACAGGTTGCGCAGCCGAGATACGGTTCCACTGCAGGGTTCCGGGGGATGATTGACATCCCGTATTGTCCATATTGTCATTGTATTGACACATTGTTATTGTTATTGTTATTGACTACCTAGCGGTAGGACCTGGTTCAGCGCCAGGTGATTGGGCCGTGGTTCCGGGTATGTACGGAACCCACCTAAAGCATGGACAAAGTCTCTTCTATTAATTTCAATAACTTAGGACCTTGATTGACACGTGCGGTAGGCGTAGTATGGGATGCGTCTACTGCATGTGGCAATTGGTGTTCGCTGACATAATAAATGATGATGAATTGTTAATGCATTGTGACTGACTGTAATTATCTGATTGTACATATATATCACTGTGACAGACATATGATTGTAACTAGGACCAGATTATTATAACCAGGACCAGACTTAAGAACAGACTTGGATGCCAGCTTAGTGACATGTGATAGATTACACGCCTTGACATTGATTGTTTATTTACAGTTGTGACAGTTATATTCTACCTTTATTCATGTTATTATCATATGTATTACTGTTCAGTTATTTATTGTGTTATTTAGTTTTTCTATCTGCAGTTGTCCTTATTATTATATATGCACATGGTTTCTTCTGCACGAGCTGTTTCCGCTTTACACACACACTCATTATGGTCGCGTTCTGACGACCCTGGATTTGCACGTCCAGCTATTGGACGGTTGTTCTAATGTGCAGGTGTTCGATGAGACGGTACGCCTGGCGAGGAGCTTGGGTCCTCTCCCCTTGATTCTGGTATACTTGCATTTCATTCTTGTTATTATTCTTTGATTCCTGTATATCACCTTTGACTTCTATTCAGCTGTCATTTTCTTCCCGTTATTCATTGCTATCATGTGTGGTCTTATATGTATTACTGCAGTGTTCATGATCATTATGCTTCCGATTTATAGCTTGTTCAGGTTACAATTTAGGCTTAGCGCGTATACGAGGGGTATTTTACCTCGCGTATATGCGTCGCCATAACGTCTCCGTATCTATAGGATCGGGGCGTTACAATTCATCTCCCCCAAGTCCAATTTTCAACCAACTTGTCCTCTTTATCCACCTTGTCCACAATATTTTCAAGATTCATACTCAGTTCCACCAGTTCAAAATAGAGAACCATCAATCTTGGAAATGAGTATGCGTGAGTCCGAACAACAATCACAAAATCTGACGGACTCACAATTTCACCACAAATTCTAAAACAAAACTTTATCTTTTTAAGCCAATCGCAACAAAACGATGAACCAATCGACTATGAAAAGCTGCTTGAAGCCATGACTCAGGCTCAGATCGGTCATAATCATGACATAGATATAATGGTCCTAACTCTTAATTCTCACCCTTTGGCCATTTTTAATGTCGCTAACCATTCTCTTAGAGCCAAAAAATCATGCTGTTTTAAAAAACAAGATTCCATTTCAGCACACCCATTTGAACTTGCCCAAACTCCAAATTTTGAAAACCACATTGATATTTTGGTAAGTTATCCCTTTTCTGAAATTGAACTTGAGAATGAATTTGATCCTGAATCTCAACTTGGTGATTCGATTCTACTTTCTGATTCAATAATGACTCCGGTGTTTTCACCTGATTTCAATCTTTTTCCCGAGTCAACATTGGATCTTGTGTCAATTCATCATGAAACTGAATCGCCAATCTTTTATGATCATCATATTAAACTTGACCAATTTCATACTTTTAAAAGTCCCATTGACAAATTGGCAAGTTCTCATTTTTATAAAATTGAACTCAATGAGAAATGTGATCAAGATTCTCAAATTTGTGATCCAGTTCAAATTCCTGAATCAATATTGACTCATGTTTTGTTACCCAACTTGAGCAATATTTTAGAGTCAGTTTTGATTCCCACACCTATCATTCTTGAACTTGAATCACCAATCTTAGAAAGTCACATTCCATTATGGGGAAATATATGTGGACTTGAGTTTCAACTTCTTGATTTGGACCCACTTCTTGAACCAATCTCGACTCCTGACCCTTTACTTGACTTAAGTCACTTTCCTGAGTCGGTATTAGTTTCTGTACTTCCTAAGTCCAAGTCAATCATTTCATCTTTTCACACTCCATTTTAGGACAAGAGTGTTGATAAAATTGACTCCGAAATTATTTGAGAAATTTGGAAATTAGATAGGGTAAAATTCTTAATAAAAATCATTCATATATACATCATTTTAGTGGGTTATGTATAAAAGGTTTTTGGTGGGTTCCTCCGAATTCCACACAAATTAGATTGGGCCGCATTTCATGGACCAATCAGACCACCACCTTAAGGTAATATTTTCCTTTCCATTCTTCTTTTTCATGCATCTATGCATTAATTCATACATTGAGGACAATGCATGAGATAGGTGTGGTGGAGGGTTCTAACATAACTTAGGTTTTCTTTTTTTTAAAGAAATTATTATTAACATTTTCTTTACTTTTTAAAAAACTTTTTAAAAATAGAAACAATATTTTGACATTTTTTTGTAAGAAATTAAGTCAATTTTAAGGAATAGGAGAATCATAATTAGGATTTCTTATACTTGGTCAAAATAAGATTATTTGTTTAATTTTTAGGGTTAGGAAGATAATTTGTTAAAGTAATTTAGCCTTGATTTTTACCTTGATGAAATATGTGCACTTTATACACTTACACACTTAGGGTTTAAAAATAAAGATTCTTATGCCTTATAAAAAAATATATGTATACCTATGAAAAATAAATAAATCTAATTATTGATTAGCTAGGTGCTTTGCCTAAGCAAGCCTTAGTATTTATGCAAAAGATGATTAGATAAGTTTGAAAAAAAAAGAAAGAAATATATATCTATAAAAAATCCTCTGATTAAGCTGGGTATTTGTGTCTCATAAAGCATAAGTATTTATGCCTAAAAACGGTTCATATAATAAAATCCTTAGTTTTGTGGTCATATTTGCTTGAGTCCTTAAGTCTTTGGGGTGTTTTCTCACCCGATGCCCTAAGACCGTTTGGTTTAGGAGTCACCGATTAAAGGCTCGTTACATGGGCAGATTAGAAAGCCTAATAGAACTAAGGAATAATAACACCATATATATATATATATATATATATATATATATATATATATATATATATATATATATATATATATATATATATAAGGCATAAGAGTTAAAGTTAAAGAACCCTTAGACAAAATTTTCACGGTCACGAAGGTGCATATGACTTAAGGTAAAGTAATAGACTAGATGAGAAGTACAATTTGACTCCTTACTTTGATTGATAACAAATTTTTGAATAGAGACTAAGTTTAGGAATGAAAATTTTGATTTTCTTATAACTTATAGATTACATAATTCTTACAATAGTATTTCAGATATTTTTTTCTCTTTCAAAATGTGTTTTCAAATATTAACATTTTTCTGTTTCTTTATGGATTTTGTGGGTGCAATCCACTGAAAACCCTCATGATACAAAACTCGTCCTCTAGGGAGAACGTAGAGGTTTAACGGCTTGTTGTACATGCTCAATGCAATCGCGTGACCTACTAAAGTGGTCTAATAATCTTTGGTTTAGTTTTTGTTTTGCTCGAGGATGAGCAAAAGATAGATATGGGGGTGTGATCGGTCGCTGATATTGCATAATTATTATCATATTCTCATACTTATTATATAATAAACTGTAATACCCCGTTCCCGGAATACGTACTTAGTTGCGTATTCAGATTTTCCGATCGTATTTTTTCGATTTGTTTCCTGTATTTGTTTTACTTTATGAATTCCTTATATGATTGTTTTGTCTTGGATTTGGATTCGTGGACTCGGAGTCAGTCCCAGTCCGAACCAGGAACTCGATTATAGTATATTATTCGATTTGGTCTTTTCGGTGATTAGATTTGACCGATTTTAGTTTTAAATATTATTTTCCATTATTATATATTTTCTATGATTTTCTAGATTTTTCTGGAATTAAAATGAATTTCTTCAAAACCGGAGTCGGCTAGTGCCGCTGACCGATTCCTGAATTTTTAATTCTTAAACGGTTTGGAATTTCTAAATGATCCTTTAGACATTATTTCTTAGAATCATATTTTCTACCTACATTCTTTTTTTGAGAATTTTATGAATTTATGAAATTTCCATCGGAGTCGGTAGTTAACTGATTCCGGGATTTTTAGTTTTAAACTATAAAGTATTTCTTAAAACGGCTTTCATGATACATCTTATAATATCATTTTCTATCTAAATTCATTTTTTGAGATTTTTCAGAATTTATCGAAAATTCACCGGTTTTGGTGTCGACCGTATCGCCGGAAGATTCCAAGATTTTTAATTTGAAATCTACATTAAATTTCTCGAATCCGATTTCACCAAGCGTCTTAAAATATTATTTTCTATTTTTGAGGATTTTTCGGAACGATTCCGAAACAGTCGGATTTTTACCCTATTTTAATAATATTATTTCTTTCTCTCTCTTTCTCCATTTCCTTTTCTTTTTCCTTCCCCAAAAGTCAACCTGACAACCCAACCACCCCCATCTCCCATCACATCATCTCCCATCCCTTTTTATTTATTCTTTTCCTTTTCTTTTTCTTTTTCCTTTTCTTTTTTTTCTTTTTCCTTTTTCCTTTTTCCCTCTTCTCTCCTTCCTCTCTTGCTGGCGCCCAGCGACCGCCGCCGACCCTCTCCCTCTCTCTCTGTTGGCCTCGCCGGCGGCCAGGACCGCCGCCGGCGGCCACTGGCCGGAGAAGGGGGGCCAGTTTCCCCCTCTCCCTTCTCTCTCTCTCAGATCTCCCTCTCTCCCCCTCTCTTCTCCCCTTCACTCCTCTCTCTCTCCCTCTCTGTTGGCACGCCGGCGGCCAGGATCGCCGCCGGCGGCCCCTGTCTGTGGAGGGGAGGCGCAGCCTCCCCTCTCTCCCTCTGATTGGGCACGCCGGCGGCCCGGACAGCCGCCGGCGGCCACTTCGTGTAGAGGGGAGGCGCGGCCTCCCCTCTCTCCTGCTCTGTTGGGCGCGCCGGCGGCCAGGACCGCCGCCGGCGGCCCCTGTACTGAGAGGGGGGGCAGCAGCCCTCTGCCCCCTTAATCTCTCTCTCTCTTTCTCTCTGCTTGTTCTCTCTCTCTCTCCTCTCTCTCTCTCTTGTTCCCTCTCTCTCTCATCCCTCTCTTCTCCCTCATCTCTCTCTCTCTCTCATTCTCTCTCTCACTGCAAGCACTTTCTCTCTCCAAATTTTCTCTCTCCTTCTCTTTCTCTCTCTAAAAATTCCCACTTTCTCTCTCTAGGGTTTCTCTCTCTACTCTCTCTAGATTCTCTCTAAAATCACTCACTTTCTCTCTCTAGGTTTCCTCTCTCTAAAAATCCCCATTTTCTCTCTCTAGGATATCCCTTTCTCTCTCTACATTTTCTCTCTCTAGAAATCACTATTAGTCGACTACCCATTTCATCTAGTCGACTAACTTTTCCTGAGCCAAAACATCAACTCTCTGTATCACAGATTTAGTCGACTTAACATAACTGTTAGTCGACTTGTCATGTCTGTTAGTCGACTACTCAATTCATCCAGTCGACTAACTTTTCCCTGAATCAAAACCCAACCTTCTGTTACTCAGCATTAGTCGACTTAACGTATCTGTTAGTCGACTTGAGATCACTGTTAGTCGACTACTCCTTCTATCCTAGTCGACTAACTCTTCCTAAATCAGAAATCCAACTCTCTTGAACCCAGTTTTAGTCGACTAACCAGACTGTTAGTCGACTTGAGTCCACTATTAGTCGACTACTCATCCATTCTAGTCGACTAACTTTGCCTATATGTTATAGTTGATTCCTTTCTTGAACATGGACCTTACCCTCTAGACTTACCTCATCTATTGGTATTACTTGACTTGTCACTTGACAAACACCATCTTCACTTCCCTTCTCTCTTTCTCTCTCCTCTTCACTCTACATATTTATATATCATATTTTATGGCGTGCCCCGGATTTCGTGGATTTCGGACCTTTCGGCTTTTCGGTGATGCAGGCGAGTGTTCTCACTCGCTACCCTCTTACTTCTTATTTCATTGATTATGCGCATGTTCTAGCTTTAGCTTTCATGTATTTTATTTCATGTGCTATGTCTTTTATTGCTTATACCATGCGTGGCCGACCCTTCGTGGTCGTTGGACTTTGGATTACTGTTATGTTTACACTTGCCCTCCTACTACTTCAGACTTGTTAGTTGCATGTTTCCTTTTAACACATGTATATCACCTGACATCTAGAGTGTTATCACCTGACCACCTGACATACTACTATTTGGCTAGACCCTCTTGGTATGACCTGACTTACCCAGACTATTATCAATCTCTTGACATAACTTACCACCTGATTATTATCAATCTCTTATATGTTTGGTTGCTTATTCATTATCACCATCCTATCATGCTATCACCTTACACCCAGCATGATAACTTGACTTGTGATTGTCATCTTTACGGGAACTTGACTTATTATCCTGTATCATGATCAGTGACCTGTATATTGTATTCCTGCTTTACATGCAGTGACCTGACTATATAGTACTTATGTACTCCTAATTTCCTGATCATGCCTAATTCCTGATTATTCCCGTAAAGTGATAATTAAACTATTGAATCTTAAAATGGACCAACTTGTATTGGGTCGGGGGAAACATGCGGATATCGATATGTGTTCGTGTTTACAGTGGCATTAGGTTGTGCACTTTATATCCGTCTGACCTGTGGTACTCCAGGGGACCGAGGGGAGAGCTGGCTCCCTTATTCCTGATTGATAAGGGCATACATAAGTCCCTCCTGTTTGGCCTTGCGGCTAACTTCCGTTTCCATGCAACGGAACAATCCTGGACCGTGGTCCCGGGCATGCACGGGACCCACTGTAAACATAGTTCGTTGATACAACCGCTGTTTCCAATAACAACCTCGACTTGCTTATATATGGATGTATGTGAGTTGGCCGTACACCGAGCCACATACCTAGATATATGGGTTAGACGAGTAATAATAAAGTGTCATAATAACCGGCTCCTTAAGTTGTAAGTAGAGGTATGTGGAATGGGACGCATACTAAAGCCTGCAACTTAAATAGCTATGAATCCGTGATGTGCCTTACCGTATTTGCTTTTCCCGGACTTTATATCGGATTTCATGTTTTATGGGTATTATGTTATAACTACCTGGTAGCTCGGATTGGTTTTACTCGGATCTCCTGTTTTATGATTCTCATGCCATGTCTATTCTTAACTGCTCTATCCTATCTGCCTCCTGAGTATTCCCACTTGATATATGCATTATTGTGCTCACCCTGCTTCACCACTTGGTTTTGCTTCTACACTCGCCTGGGGAGTATCATTTGACTCCCCTGGATTCTCACGTCCAGGTCTTGGAGCTAGGAGCGTGTGTTCAGAGTGGCGTAGCGGTAGCGTGGATCCCCAGTAGATCTTTCAGAGCTCCATCCTTCCAGGCCCTCTGTGAGTCTCTCGAGTTTTCCTTTTTAAACTCGTGAGTGTCCTTTTCTATTCATACTTGTACTTTTCCTTGTATACTTGTATGTGAGCTCCCTTTTATACCGTTCATATATATTGTATATCTTTTGTACTCTCGCATTTGCGCATCTGTGATATAATATTATTGTAATATTGGATCACATCTGGTGATAATTCTGTAATTGTATATATGTGTTGGAATGTATAATGCACCATTTGCTTCCGTACTCTGATTCTTGTCTGTACTGATGCTTAGCGTATATACGGGAGGGTAGTTCGGACCTACGTATATACGTTGCAGTGACGTCCCCGTATCCGTGGAATCGGGGCGTTACAGGATGGTATCAGAGCTTAGGCTCTAACTTCCTCAGTACGTCCAGACGGCAAATCAATGGTAAAGAGATTTGCAACTGGAATACATGAGTCTTGGTTATACATTCCAACTGCAAGTGCAGAGTTATCTATTTCTTGACTATCTTTCCTTTGATTTCAAATCCCTCCTTGACTATCTTTTCCTTGGATTCCTGATCTCTCCTATCCTTTTCCCGTTTTGGTTTTATGTTTTGGTTTTATGAAGCCTTATGCCAACTTAAGATATGACTAGACTAGAGAGGTAGTGGCTGGTTCTGGATGATGCTAGTATGTGATCTCTTCGGCCAATTCTATGAAGCTTGGTATTCTCCAGATCGATCTTGATCTGGCTATCCTTCAGAAGGCAGCAGTTGGGATTCTCTACGGATACTCTACATTCTCTACTATATCATTCAGAGCGATTGATGCCTGGTAATCGGGATTCTTAATTATCAGTCTTCTTTATTATTATGCTCAGGACTATCAGGGTTTTCTTTATCTTCGGTATTCTGGCTCATTTATTGCACAGCCACGACATCATCAGTATTATTCAGCATTATTCTAAAGATTTATTACACAGCCACGACATCATCAGCCGGAAATGCAGAGTATGATTATTATTCAGTTGACTCGAGAGCCCTACCTGTAGTGCTTCATATCTTAATTGGTATAGATTCCACCCTTGTTCCCTTTGTGTTCAATTCACCCCTTAACGAATTGCGAGGACGCAATTTTTTGTAAGGTGGGTGGATTGTAATACCCCGTTCCCGGAATACGTACTTAGTTGCGTATTCAGATTTTCCGATCGTATTTTTTCGATTTGTTTCCTGTATTTGTTTTGCTTTATGAATTCCTTATATGATTGTTTTGTCTTGGATTTGGATTCGTGGACTCGGAGTCAGTCCCAGTCCGAACCAGGAACTCGATTATAGTATATTATTCGATTTGGTCTTTCCGGTGATTAGATTTGACCGATTTTAGTTTTAAATATTATTTTCCATTATTATATATTTTCTATGATTTTCTAGATTTTTCTGGAATTAAAATGAATTTCTTCAAAACCGGAGTCGGCTAGTGCCGCTGACCGATTCCTGGATTTTTAATTCTTAAACGGTTTGGAATTTCTAAATGATCCTTTAGACATTATTTCTTAGAATCATATTTTCTACCTACATTCTTTTTCTGAGGATTTTATGAATTTATGAAATTTCCATCGGAGTCGGTAGTTAACTGATTCCGGGATTTTTAGTTTTAAAACTATAAAGTATTTCTTAAAACGGCTTTCACGATACATCTTATAATATCATTTTCTATCTAAATTCATTTTTTGAGATTTTTCAGAATTTATCGAAATTCACCGGTTTTGGTGTCGACCGGTATCGCCGGAAGATTCCAGGATTTTTAATTTGAAATATACATTAAATT
The DNA here is from genome assembly GCA_038442645.1 of Agave tequilana. Taxonomy (NCBI): domain Eukaryota; kingdom Viridiplantae; phylum Streptophyta; class Magnoliopsida; order Asparagales; family Asparagaceae; genus Agave; species Agave tequilana. Next base: position 181,533 of record JAVJIF010007169.1, read on the forward strand.
TCTCGAATCCGATTTCACCGAGCATCTTAAAATATTATTTTCTATTTTTGAGGATTTTTCGGAACGATTCCGAAACAGTCGGATTTTTACCCTATTTTAATAATATTATTTCTTTCTCTCTCTTTCTCCATTTCCTTTTCTTTTTCCTTCCCCAAAAGTCAACCTGACAACCCAACCACCCCCATCTCCCATCACATCATCTCCCATCCCTTTTTATTTATTCTTTTCCTTTTCTTTTTCTTTTTCCTTTTCTTTTTTTTCTTTTTCCTTTTTCCTTTTTCCCTCTTCTCTCCTTCCTCTCTTGCTGGCGCCCAGCGACCGCCGCCGACCCTCTCCCTCTCTCTCTGTTGGCCTCGCCGGCGGCCAGGACCGCCGCCGGCGGCCACTGGCCGGAGAAGGGGGGCCAGTTTCCCCCTCTCCCTTCTCTCTCTCTCAGATCTCCCTCTCTCCCCCTCTCTTCTCCCCTTCACTCCTCTCTCTCTCCCTCTCTGTTGGGCACGCCGGCGGCCAGGATCGCCGCCGGCGGCCCCTGTCTGTGGAGGGGAGGCGCAGCCTCCCCTCTCTCCCTCTGATTGGGCACGCCGGCGGCCCGGACAGCCGCCGGCGGCCACTTCGTGTGGAGGGGAGGCGCGGCCTCCCCTCTCTCCTGCTCTGTTGGGCGCGCCGGCGGCCAGGACCGCCGCCGGCGGCCCCTGTACTGAGAGGGGGGGGCAGCAGCCCTCTGCCCCCTTAATCTCTCTCTCTCTTTCTCTCTGCTTGTTCTCTCTCTCTCTCTCTCTCTCTCTCTTGTTCCCTCTCTCTCTCATCCCTCTCTTCTCCCTCATCTCTCTCTCTCATTCTCTCTCTCACTGCAAGCACTTTCTCTCTCCAAATTTTCTCTCTCCTTCTCTTTCTCTCTCTACTTTCTCTCTCTAAAAATTCCCACTTTCTCTCTCTAGGGTTTCTCTCTCTACTCTCTCTAGATTCTCTCTAAATCACTCACTTTCTCTCTCTAGGTTTCCTCTCTCTAAAAATCCCCATTTTCTCTCTCTAGGATATCCCTTTCTCTCTCTACATTTTCTCTCTCTAGAAATCACTATTAGTCGACTACCCATTTCATCTAGTCGACTAACTTTTCCTGAGCCAAAACATCAACTCTCTGTATCACAGATTTAGTCGACTTAACATAACTGTTAGTCGACTTGTCATGTCTGTTAGTCGACTACTCAATTCATCCAGTCGACTAACTTTCCCTGAATCAAAACCCAACCTTCTGTTACTCAGCATTAGTCGACTTAACGTATCTGTTAGTCGACTTGAGATCACTGTTAGTCGACTACTCCTTCTATCCTAGTCGACTAACTCTTCCTAAATCAGAAATCCAACTCTCTGGAACCCAGTTTTAGTCGACTAACCAGACTGTTAGTCGACTTGAGTCCACTATTAGTCGACTACTCATCCATTCTAGTCGACTAACTTTGCCTATCTGTTATAGTTGATTCCTTTCTTGAACATGGACCTTACCCTCTAGACTTACCTCATCTATTGGTATTACTTGACTTGTCACTTGACAAACACCATCTTCACTTCCCTTCTCTCTTTCTCTCTCCTCTTCACTCTACATATTTATATATCATATTTTATGGCGTGCCCCGGATTTCGTGGATTTCGGACCTTTCGGCTTTTCGGTGATGCAGGCGAGTGTTCTCACTCGCTACCCTCTTACTTCTTATTTCATTGATTATGCGCATGTTCTAGCTTTAGCTTTCATGTATTTTATTTCATGTGCTATGTCTTTTATTGCTTATACCATGCGTGGCCGACCCTTCGTGGTCGTTGGACTTTGGATTACTGTTATGTTTACACTTGCCCTACTACTACTTCAGACTTGTTAGTTGCATGTTTCCTTTTAACACATGTATATCACCTGACATCTAGAGTGTTATCACCTGACCACCTGACATACTACTATTTGGCTAGACCCTCTTGGTATGACCTGACTTACCCAGACTATTATCAATCTCTTGACATAACTTACCACCTGATTATTATCAATCTCTTATATGTTTGGTTGCTTATTCATTATCACCATCCTATCATGCTATCACCTTACACCCAGCATGATAACTTGACTTGTGATTGTCATCTTTACGGGAACTTGACTTATTATCCTGTATCATGATCAGTGACCTGTATATTGTATTCCTGCTTTACATGCAGTGACCTGACTATATAGTACTTATGTACTCCTAATTTCCTGATCATGCCTAATTCCTGATTTTTCCCGTAAAGTGATAATTAAACTATTGAATCTTAAAATGGACCAACTTGTATTGGGTCGGGGGAAACATGCGGATATCGATATGTGTTCGTGTTTACAGTGGCATTAGGTTGTGCACTTTATATCCGGTCTGACCTGTGGTACTCCAGGGGACCGAGGGGAGAGCTGGCTCCCTTATTCCTGATTGATAAGGGCATACATAAGTCCCTCCTGTTTGGCCTTGCGGCTGGCTTCCGTTTCCATGCAACGGAACAATCCTGGACCGTGGTCCCGGGCATGCACGGGACCCACTGTAAACATAGTTCGTTGATACAACCGCTGTTTCCAATAACAACCTCGACTTGCTTATATATGGATGTATGTGAGTTGGCCGTACACCGAGCCACATACCTAGATATATGGGTTAGACGAGTAATAATAAAGTGTCATAATAACCGGCTCCTTAAGTTGTAAGTAGAGGTATGTGGAATGGGACGCATACTAAAGCCTGCAACTTAAATAGCTATGAATCCGTGATGTGCCTTACCGTATTTGCTTTTCCCGGACTTTATATCGGATTTCATGTTTTATGGGTATTATGTTATAACTACCTGGTAGCTCGGATTGGTTTTACTCGGATCTCCTGTTTTATGATTCTCATGCTATGTCTATTCTTAACTGCTCTATCCTATCTGCCTCCTGAGTATTCCCACTTGATATATGCATTATTGTGCTCACCCTGCTTCACCACTTGGTTTTGCTTCTACACTCGCCTGGGGAGTATCATTTGACTCCCCTGGATTCTCACGTCCAGGTCTTGGAGCTAGGAGCGTGTGTTCAGAGTGGCGTAGCGGTAGCGTGGATCCCCAGTAGATCTTTCAGAGCTCTATCCTTCCAGGCCCCTCTGTGAGTCTCTCGAGTTTTCCTTTTTAAACTCGTGAGTGTCCTTTTCTATTCATACTTGTACTTTTCCTTGTATACTTGTATGTGAGCTCCCTTTTATACCGTTCATATATATTGTATATCTTTTGTACTCTCGCATTTGCGCATTTGTGATATAATATTATTGTAATATTGGATCACATCTGGTGATAATTCTGTAATTGTATATATGTGTTGGAATGTATAATGCACCATTTGCTTCCGTACTCTGATTCTTGTCTGTACTGATGCTTAGCGTATATACGGGAGGGTAGTTCGGACCTACGTATATACGTTGCAGTGACGTCCCCGTATCCGTGGAATCGGGGCGTTACATAAACTCTACTTTTATCCTAATTATTATCTAATTTATGTGCGGCCCATTGCTAAAAGAAAGGAAAGAGAAATGAGCCCAAAAGCCTATCAAAATTCTGATTTAATTCAAAATCAGAAAAACAGGGCAAATCAGATCGGTTAAAAATCAGCTAAAATGAATCTCTACAAATCAATTGGTTAAAGCCAAAAATCAAAGGCTGTTTCGTCAAATCTAGGAGCTGAAACGGGAATTTCAGTACCAGATAATGTCAAATCTCAAAACCAGGAGGGGTACCCCCCCAGGTATGGCCACCTGGCCACACCTAGGCCGCGAAAACGGGGCCGAAGCCGCATTTCCGCGGCTTGTTGGAGTTTATTGGGGGAGCATTTGCTCCCCCTATCTTCGTACGCCTCTCCCCGTTGGGTTTTGCCAATAAATACTGGATTTTTCAGAGATCACAGAGAGCGACCATGCAGAGATAGATTCTAAGACAGTTTTTCATTCTTTTTAGTGTAGGTTTTTATTTTTTTATGTAATTTTCAGTTTTCATTTATGTAATTCAGCGGAGATCAGAGTTTCATAGGAGAATGAGAGTGAAGCTTGTGCTGAGAGTGACACCGGTGTAAGTTGTACTTCTTTTCTCTTATTGTTACAAAAATTGAATCTATAGTTACATTTTTTTGTACTTCTTTATTTTTGTGTTCTTCTTCTTCTTTTCTTCTTCTCTTCTTTTGGTAACAATTGCTATCCAAGTGAGTCTTATAGCATCGAAAGAGCCTTACCCTTACGAGTGCCATCGATAGCTCATGACGGTGGATTTTTAGTCTTATTCTGTATCACTTCATACTTGCATCGTCTTGATGATATAATGTGGAAGAGACGGGAATCAACTCTTATGGGCTATGCGCTGATCGCCTCACTTCAAAGTAACATCATTGCCACAAATTTAAGGTAAGTATTTGGCCAAAAGAGTTAAGTAACTTTTTAGTTTCTTTTCTTTTAATTCTTTAATTTAGAACACCACAATCTACCACTTCTTTTATCACTCTTTTTCAATTTCTTTGTACATATCCATTTCTAGTTTCTCCATCTTCCAAATCTACTAGTTTCTTTTTAACTTAACCTGTAACTTATTTTTCCTTTTCTTTTTAAGAACTAAAAAGAAGAATTTTAACTATTGATTGTAGCATAAAGGAGAACTTACTTAAAAACGCTTCCATCGCTAGTCCCTCCTTGTGGATCACGACCCGCATAGCCACTTGCTATAGTGATAGAATTGAGCACCTTGCACTATTGTTATAAAAATTCTGAAATTCTGTATTTTTTGTGCAGGTAAAACCTCAATCATGTATTACTTGATTTGACCTTTCTGATAGTCAAATTTGACTAATTTTAATTTCAAATACTATTTTCTAATATTTTAGATTTTTCATTATTTTCTGAAATTTTCCTGCAAAATCTTCAAAAAAGATCAACCAGTATCGCGGATCGATTCTTGAATTTTTAATTTACATATGGAGTTGAATTTTTGAAAACTACTTTCACATTGTTTCTTAGGACTGTATTTTCTATCTTAATGCATTTTTAGAGATTTTTTTGAATTTATCAAAATTCGACCTGATTTGGTATCCACTAGTATCGCTGGTTGATTTCAAGATTTTTAATTTTAAAAATGAGAATAAATTTCTTGAATATAATTTCACCATGTATCTTAATATAATATTTTTTATTTTTGAGAACTTTTGTGGACCTTTCCTAGTTACTTTATTTTTTCGTCATTTCTTGTGTTTTTGGTGTTTTTCGGGACCCGGAATTTATACCTGAATATTTTCCTTTCTTTTCTTTCTTTTCTTATTTTTCTCCTCCACTCCCTTTCTTTCCTTCCTTTTTTTTCTTTTCTTTTTTCCTTTTTCTCCTTTGCGCAATTTTCCCCAAATTATCTAGCTCCACTTATTCTCTTTCCTCTGCAAACGCCAACCTCCTGCAGACGCGGACCTCAGCTTCATAACCGATGCGGACCGCATTGAGCTCAGTTGTGAGTCTCAAATTTGAGACACAATTCTCATTATTCCCCGCACTCACACTCATATATATATATATATATATATATATATATATATATATATATATATATATATATATATATATATATATATATATATATATATATATATATATCTCCTATATATTTCTTCTTTCTCTCACTTAATGTCTTAAACTCCTCTCTCTTCTCCTTTACACCAATAGCCATCACCACTGGGCTCTCCACCTTGCTGGCTGACCACCAACTGCTGACTAACTCCGGTTGCCGCCTTCTCCTCTTCTTTTCATCTCTTTCCACCAAGCTACAACACTCCACCTTCACCATCACCTTTACACCACCACCTCCATCACCTTTACACCACCATCACCTCTACCTTCTTCATCATTTTCACTACCACATCCACCACCACCTTTTCCAACCCCCTTTACAGGGAACTCTTCTAGTCTAACTCCTCCGCGGCCTCTGAAACCACCATTCCAACTCCCCATTTTCTACCTCCAACAACTACAATTATACCCTTTAACTACCTTCTTCCTCCTTCCTCCTTTTCCTCCTCCTCTACCAATTCCAGCGCCCTCAGCGTACCCCCCTCTGGCTGACATCCCGGTGCTAGCTTATTGGGCCCCTCTCTCCTTCCTGCACACTTATCTCTCTCTTTCTTTCACTTTGCTCACCCTATCTCTCCATATCCCGCTCCCTCACTTTTTTCTCCTCTTTTTCTCTTGCATCCCTCTCTCCCCCTCTGGTCACGGTAGCGCCGCCGGCACCCGAGCGTGCCCCTTGGCCAGCGACCCCAAGGCAGTTTCGAGCCCTCCTCTTTTCTTCCCATACTTTCTCTCTGTTACTAACTATCTCTTTCTGCTACTCTCTCTCCCCCCCTTTTTTGCATCTAGCGCTTCTCTCCCATCTCTGCATTCAAGCTTCTCAACATCCTACTCCCCCTCATACTCGCGTCTCATTCACTTTCTTATGCTCCTTTTTATCTCTCCTCTCTCTAACTCTATATATATATTATATATATATATATATATATATATATATATGAGAGAAATGTAAATCAGCTGACACATGAGGCAACTCCCTCCTATGTCGCACTAAAAAATCAATTTCTCGAGTAAATTTTCAAGATCCGACCGCACATTATCATCTTCATATTCTAAGATATACACATATAAAAAATCAAGTGATTTGAAGTTTGTTTACTCCATTTTCTCTGGGTTCAAACATTAACGGTTTTTTAACAATAGAACAAAATGGAAAGATTAGATCAATGAGTAAACAAATTTCAAATCGCTTGATTTTTATATGTGTATATTTTAAAATATGAATATGATAATGTGCGGTCGGATCTTGAAAATTCACTCGAAAAATGTGATTTTTGAGTGCGACATAGGAGGGAGTTGCCTCCTGTGTCAGCTGATTTACATTTCTCTATATATATATATGTCTACATATATGTTCGCGTATTCGCGTTGGTATGTGGAAATTTTGAGATTTTTACAGCGTATTTCGAGAATTATAGACGAGTGTTCTCGCTTTATTGGATACCCGGCTTCGACGGGTGTTTATTGTATTTTTAGAATGTGTATTTGTAACTATATTGCGGATATGTATATTGTATCAGAGGGGGATATATTTGTTTCGGTGTGATGATTGCTTATAATAATGTAGATGATACTTATTGTGTGCATGTGCTAATACTAATTCTTGTGCAGGTACTCTTTCCTAGCCTTCAGATCTAGCCGCTATGCGGTTTTGTACTATAACCTTCGGTTTAACCTCTTTGAGATTTATTAAAGTCCTCTGGACATTCCATACCCTTCGCCTGGTAGGCGGACCTAGCGTTCAACATTTTACTACTAACTCCACTCGAGTATATTTATTCTGTGAGCGCGGCTTCACCACGTGCGGTAGCATAGCATTCATATGCTCGCTTTGCCATGTGCGTTTAGCTGTGCCGTGAACGGTAACCACGCCGAACGTGATGGTATCTTGTATTGTATATTAGCTTCGCTCCAGCTCTGCATAGTTTCGCTTGGATATTCGCTTGCTTACTTACTTGTTTACTTGATAGTTTAATTAATTCTTTTATTGATGGTTGTGAAGAGTTTAAAATCTTCTCTTATATTGTTTTTCAAAAATTGTATTATTTTTCAGTGATCGTACTGATTTCCTGTATTGGTATCATTTCCTGTATTGTGTTATGCGACAGTTAATATCTACTTTGCTTATCTCTTGACATGCTTTCGTTGTATATGCTAACACTTATCATACTCTCACTTGACACAAGATACCTGCCTATTATCACCTGGTACATGCATGTGATTACCTGACGCCTGTTATGCTAATACTCGACTTATGATTATCACATTATGAGAATGTAACAACTGATATCCTGATATACTGAGTACAATATGTACCACTGATACTCCTGACATGCTCTGCTCATTCCCGTATACTGATAATTATATAATAAACTATAAAAAGGACAACTAACACTAGATCTGGAGAAATTGATGAATGTTGGTGTGATGTCGTATTTATAATGGTGGATTATTATACCAAAGTATTGTGTGGGGTGTGATATAAGTCCCCGATAAAGTATCGTGTGGGGCGAAATATAAGTCCCCAAAGGCAGGAGTCAGAATCACATAGGTTGTTGTCCCGGGCAGAGGTGAGACCCACTATAAATGTAACGCCCCGCTTCCGTAAATACTGGGACGCTACAGCTATGTACATACGCATGACAAAAATACCCTCACGTATGTACTCTAAGCCTCATTACCGAGAATAACCACCATATGCACAAAAATTCAGCATTAAAAGTACAAGAATACTGCAAAAAAGGTCAGTGATCATGATAGGTATGAATAATAGGGATAAATAAGGAAATAAAAATAGAATAATAAAGATACCTATGAATAGTATAGGCGACGAGTCTCCTATGTATATCCCATGAAATATCTAGTACTACGATATCTCGGATCTCCAACCTGGGCACGCAAACTCAGGGTCATCAGAAGCGACCTAGTGAGTGGTAAAATGAAAGAAGCAGTAATATATATTATAGTAATATATAATACATGTTTAAATACCAGTGAATATTATAATGATAATAACAATTGGGGAAAATATACAAGCGTCATATTTTAACATCATCAATACCTAACATGTTATAATCTGATTATTACCACAATAGAATCTAGTGTTATATAATTAATATCAGCTTATATGTCCAGGTTATGCTACCACAAATAATAGGTAAGTCACTTTGAGGAATTATGTTATTACAGTCAATAAAGTTATACCATCTATATTATTTTCAATATGCGTGATATGATATAGTATTAAGTATTCCTAATTACATCAGTGTGCATAAATAATATGGCAAGTTTAATTACTTTATACTTCTTGTTTAATCTAATAATAACAGTAGCATAATGGTTATGTGATGATATAAATATGCAGGTATGAAGTATATAGAAAAACTATATTACAGTGATGTGATTATACACTAACAGTGTTTACAGGGTATACATGAAACAGAATAATATGGCAAGTTTAATTACATCAGTGTGCATAAATAATATGGCAAGTTTAATTACTTTATACTTCTTGTTTAATCTAATAATAACAGTAGCATAATGGTTATGTGATGATATAAATATGCAGGTATGAAGTATATAGAAAAACTATATTACAGTGATGTGATTATACACTAACAGTGTTTACAGGGTATACATGAAACAGAATACATGGAATGCAGAATATACTTGTACAAGAATAGTGCGTCACCACATGCAGTGCAACAAGTATTAGGAAGTGTAACAGGGTATACAGATAATATGATAGCGGATAAGATATCAGGAATAGTAATAAATATAACTGAACAGTGATATACATGTATTAGGCAAGTCATGTTATTTACACAATAATAACAATTAGTACCACCTGGTATTTTAATCAATCTCTTTCAGTGTCTCATACCACTGGTAGTTCATACCAGAGCCCGCACTCGGGCCGAACCCATCCGAACATGGCATACGGGTACCATGATTCAAACGAGAGAGTGACCAAATAACAAGCATTCCTGTCATCATCATTATTTATACTATTTTATTATGTTAATTGAAAACCCAATGGTCAAGACGCTCTTATCGGGTGAGTGTATCCCATACATACCCTGGACTACGGCCTTAAACAATCCCCTGACTGCTGAGACCAGGGCCCTCCGCTAAGAGGGGATCATGAAACGTGAAACAAGAGCTCATGGAGTTATATACAATCGATAGCTAGCACTACTATCCCCTGCAGTGGGGCTAACAATGGATCCAGACATGCAACCGACAAGATCTAGTCAACCGTCAAGTCTCTCCCATTCTCATATTATATTTATTATATTAAAACTACCTAGTATATCAGGAGTAAGTATAGTACATGGTACATGTAACACGATAACAAGACATGAGCTATGTTGATAGCATGAAATAAGATAACAGAAAATAGGAAACGGGAGATGTAGGATTCTAGAGATGGCCCCCATAGCTTTGATCCATGTGGCACTTAGTTTCACACATCATATATCAACAACTCACATTTCCAGTTACACGACATATCAATAACAGGAAACAGTCCTATACGAGAATATAAGAATATCCATGTAGCAATAATCCATGTAATAGGAGCAGTGATTGGTCACATATATTGCATATATAATGTCACATTCCCATAATTATTGTCTAATAAATCATGTATTTAGTCTTATATTCTTCTTTATAAAATGCAGGCCTATTACTAAAGGAGAAGGAAAGAAAACGAAGCCCAAAAGCCCATCAAAATTCTAATTAAATTCAAAATTAATTCAAATCAAAGATCAGGATAGATTAGGACAAATCAGAGAAGATAAAACCAGTTGAACAAGTAGTTAATATAGATCTTCACAAATCAATTGGCTAAAACTAAAGATCAAAGGAGGTTTCGTCAACATCCAGGAACCAAACTGAAACTCTAGCGGAGATAAACCCAAATCGTCAAAGCAAGGACCTGTAGCTCCCAGATGCGGCCACCTTGCCACACCCAGGCTGCGAAAACGTGGCCAAAGCCGCATTTCTATGGCTATCTTGTCAAATCTGGGGGAGTGTTTGCTTCCCCTATCTTTGTACGCTCTCTCCCATTTGGTTTTTCCCTATAAATACTGTATTTTACAGAGAAGAAGAGACCGAAGACAAGTTTAAATTTTTCTAAATATTTTTAGGGTTTAGGTTCATTGTTAGATAGTTTATGAGAAGTTGTATCTCAGTTTTAATTTGTAGTTCAGTCCAGATACAAGTGAGAGAGAGAAAAAGAGTGATTGTAGTCTGAAGTTGAAGTGACATCAATAAAGAATCAAGACTTCTCTTCCTCTCCAATCCATGGGTATATTTTAATTAATTTACATGTCTTGTTTTATGTTAATTATGAGTAGTTAAATTTATTTTTCTGGGTTCACTATCATCTCTCTTCGATCCCTTTTGTTTTGAATGATTTTTATGTAAAGAACCATCAAAATCATATGAATACCTTAAACTAAGCCTTACTTCTTTGAAAGTGTTCTTGAAGGCACATGAGGATGGGTTTGAATTTTAAAAACTTTTATTTTTAAAACAACACTTGAACTTGTTTTTATTTCATACTTGAAAGACAACTTGATGATTTAACATTCAGTTCAAGATGAATTCTTAAAAAGGAGTCAATGTTTTCAAACAATCTTATTTGTTTTACTTAAGACTTTCGAAATTTAAGCTTAAGTTTTTGCCTATTATCAAGTTGAGGCACTGAGATTTTCAAGTGTTGAACATATCTTTGAGTCGTAAGATAGTGAGTCCAGATCTTTTTCATATATTAAAATAAATAACCAATCACTCTTCAAGCCTTTTTAAAGATCATTTTTTCCAAAGCCTTCTCCAAAATTTTAATTTTTCTTTAAATCACTTCCCTACTCTCCATTCTCTTTTCAACATAAACAGAAACGCCGACACCATTCTTTGCTTTTAAAATAATACATCGAAAAGCTTTCATCATATTCCTCCTCGTGGATCATGACCCGTTAGCCCAAAGCTACACGGTAATTCTCACTGCAATTACTTGCAATCAAATATTTGGCGCCGTTGCCGGGGACGGAACGGTGTAATTATTTTTAACAAGTTTGGTGTCTTATTTCAGGGTCATCAAGAAATTAGATTTAGCGCTCAAGTATTGTAGGAGAAGACTTACTATTCTGTGCCCCTACTATAGAAAGTAGGAAACAGAGTTTCAAGAAATTACAGCGCAAAAGCTTGAAATTATTTGGACTACTAAAAAACTTTTTTTTTTGCAGGACATATTGCTTTGCAAAAATACAGTTTTTGTATGTTAATTCTACTTTATCTGATATCCACATACTCTGTTTTTAATCCAACAATAATCTGATTGATTGCCAATTGCTTAAAAAAACGTTTAGACTTGCATTTTAAGCATTTGTCTAATTACATTTCTTTTACAATTACTGTTGAAAAAAGCTGGAGACAAGGTACGTTTGTATAGCATCTAGCTAGGAACATTATTGGGTGATTTACTTGCTTTTTGATTATTACTATTGCTTTATACTTGCACACTTGCACAATCTGTTTTAAGGCAAAACCCAAACAAGATAAGGTGGGGAAGTCATTACCCTTCCTTAGCCAACAAACTATCTCCAAGCACGCACAGCCCAAGCCTAATTTAAAATCTAATAGACGTTGGTCTTAGGGACATCTCAAACTCATTAGGAGATTATCCTAAGGGGGAAGGTGTTAGAATTTGACTCCTGCCAAATCATTGTCTAAGGATAGATTTGAGGGGCGAAATCCCAAAGGCTAGTGGTTTGGCTTAATTAGGCCCGTCACTTTTGCGCGAATACCTCCCACCAATCTTGCCCTGACCTGGCTGATTAGCTTGTGGTCAAAGTTTGCATTATACCTCCTGTGGATAATCAAGCAGTTAAGAGTTGTCTAGATCATGGTTACCTTAGACTAGGTTTGGTTGCTTTTTCTTATTGACTATTGGTGAACTTGTTTGTGGTAGTGTTTGTGTATGCAAGTGTAGTCGAGAGACCCAAATTTATCTAGGTTAACTAGAAACATATCACCACCCAAGCTTGAACCAAAATCAGATCCGGTTATGGCTCAACCGACATCTTTGCAGGATAGGTTCTATCCCATTAGAACCACACTTCCATCTTGCATCCAGCTTCCATCGGTTGGTGAACACAACTTTAAGCTCAAGCCTCAGTTCATCAACACACTCCCTAAATTTCATGGCTCAGTGTCCAAAGATGCTTATTTTTTTCATAAGAGAATTTGAGGAAGTATGCTTAATGATAAAAATCTCACACCTTGTAGATGATACTATTAGGTTAAGATTTGTCCCATTTGCTCTTAAGAACTTAGCCAAGAAATAGCTTTACAACTTAGCGGCCGGCTCTATCACGTCATGAGATGGTTTCATCATGGTCTTCTTGAAGAAATTCTACCAATTCATAAGACCGCACTCATTAGAAAGAACATTTGCAGTTCAAGTAAGAACCTAGTGAACCGTTTTGGAGGTACTTTGAACGCTTCAAAGACCTCCTTATCCAATGTCCTCATCATGGAATAGAGAAATAGAGACAATGCCAAATTCTTTATGACGATTTAGACTATTCAATCAAGACCCTCTTAGAAACCATGTGCCAAGGGGATTCTTGCAAAAGGATGAAAAATGAAGAATGGGATTTATATGAGAATCTAGCTGAAAAGACCATCCAATGGGAACCAACTAATGAAAGCTCTAGGAATTCAAACTCCATCTCTTCAAAAGAAGGTATCCATTCAATTGAATCATCCATAGCTACCGAAGCTAGAATAGCAAACCTAACGAGAAGACTGAAAGTTTTAGAAACTTAGGAACCAAGTTTAGTCAATCAAGTCAGCCCAAACCAATTTTCAACTCCGGGATGTACTAACTGTCATGTTGGCCCAAAAGGTTACACTCTCTATTTGTATAAGTTTTGATGATAACAAAACACATAGAAGCTATTTGGTACTAATAAGTTATTTTAGTATGAGTTTTAGGTTTGTACAAGTCTTGATGGCTTTTAAGCATATTGCAAGGTTAATGGCGCTAAAAGCATGTTGATAGGTTGATGGCGCAAGAGAACTCTTTTATAGGAGAGGAGGCTCTAGCTCGGCAACGTGGTTCAGAGACTTCTTTCTTTATATAGTTTTTATTTTTTTTAGTTTGTTAAAGGATAGTGTATAGTGTTGAAGCTCAAAATTCCTACACACTAATTTGCACATGTTTTTCAAAAAGATTATTTTTGTCTCTTATGCAAAATATTTTAAATAGATGTATCTCAGTATTTGCAAACTCTATTTCTTGTAGTCTATTAAGTCTTGACAAATATTTTTTAAAAGATAAACATGTCTTCAAAACTATTTTCCAAAAATTATCTGTTTTGACTGTTGCGGTCGACCAGCTCTGTTTCAGGTCAGAACGGTCGACCGAGTATTCGACCGCAGTTCTAACCGTTGGGTGCGTGCATGTGTGCACATTATCCGGTCGACCGAGCGGTCAACCGGACCCCATATCGATCGACCGAGCTTCGGCCGACTGACAGCACTCTAGTCTCTGTTTGGGACGGTCGACCGGGCGGTCGACCGTGGCTGGCAACGGTCAAAAGTTTTTGAAAACCAGTCGACCGGCCGGTCGACCGTGAGCGTTTTCTCAGCCTAAACGGCTAGTTTTTTAAACACGTTTTAAAACGTGTTTTTATTCTTCAAATGAGGTTTAAGGCTGGTTTTGGGTCTAATCTTTCCTGTTTAATCAAAATTATTGTTTACCTTTAAATCCCTACCTTTATCCTATAAATAGGGGTGAATGGGGTTGAGGAGAATCATAACAACAATTTGAAAAGAAATCAAAGCTTGAGTCTTTTTGAAAGAAGTTTTGCTCTCAGTTTTTGTGCTCTAAATTCTAATTTTTCTCTGAAATTTTTAATTCTAAACTCTCTTCAACTTTGTTTTATTTTTTTACTTACAAATCTTGAGCTTCAATCCTATACATTATTCTCTAGGGTTTTGTAAAGAAAAGTTTTTCAAAGAGAGTTTGTGGTCTTTTGATCACCAAGTGATTATTGTATTTGTGGGTCCACTACCTCTGGACTAGAGGAGTGGGATTGAGGAGTTGGGTACTCCCTAGTGGTTGTAATTCTTTGTGGAAGTTACAGTGGATCGGAAATCCTTCTGAGTGAAGGCGGGGACGTAGAGCTGGGTGCTCGAACCTCGAAACAAATCTCTGTGTTTGCGATTGGTTTACCTGTGTTATTTACTTGCTTTTGCTTTCTATCCATTCTTATATTATCGATCAATACTCTCACAACAAGATTGTATTGCGCACCTCAAACTCTTATTTAGAGGAATCACGAGGAAGGAGTTCAGAGCCCTTCACGGAGTATTCGGCTTCTAATCATGCTTTGAGTGATCATTGCATCATCGCATTTTAAATTTGTGCATTGATTAGCATTATCACCTATTCACCCCCTTCTAGGTGATTTCAATTGGTATCAGAGCTAGGACTCTAGTTTTTGGCTTCACATCCTTAGAGAGATCCTAAAATTTGTTAATCACTATTTTCATATCTTCTTTCATTCACTAGTAAAGATGGCCGATAACATTAAGACCCCTCCCAAATTTGATGGACTCAACTTTCCCATATGAAAAGTTAGGATGAACATTTTTCTACAATCTCTAGGTAGTCTAGTTGCTAAGTCTTTGACCAAGCCTTTTAGTAAACCCGAAGGTGAGGAGGACACTTGGTCCGAACTTACCTCCAAGGAATTTGATGCTAATTCAAAGGCTCAAAATGCCCTACTTTTACCTTTGAATGAGGATGACTTAACACGGGTTATCCATTGCAAATCCGCCTATGAGATTTGACAACACTTATTGATCACTCACGAGGGAACATCACAAGTCAAGAGAGCTAAGATAGATCTCTTGCGTTCCCAATATGAAAGTTTTAAAATGCAAGAAAATGAATCTATTGATGATATGATTACTAAGTTTCCTAAGATTACAAATGCTCTTTCTTCTCTAGGTGATGAAATAAGCAACGACCAAAAGGTGCGTAAGGTGATTCGTGCTCTCCCTTCATCATGGGAAATCAAAGCTACCACCTTGAAGGAATTGAATGACAAAGACGAGATGGAGCTCATAAGTCTTATTGGAAATCTTAAGACTCATGAGATGGAGAAAAAGGTTAGAGAAGAAGCGGTACCCCAAAAGAAAAAGTCTATAGCTTTCAAGTCTTCCTCCACCAACTACGATGATGAAGAAGATGAAGAAGATGATGAAGAGCTATCTCTTCTTGTGAGAAATGTAAAGAGAATGCACCGCAAGAATAAACTCAACTATAGAAGGCGATGGGAAGGGAAGGAGGAGAAAAAGATCATCTGCTACAATTGTCGGAAACCCAGACACATCATGGCCGATTGTCCAGATTTCAAGAAAAAGGTATCCTCCTCCTTGAAGCAAAAGAAGTCGATTGAAAAGAAGGTGTATAAAGCCACTTGAGACTCGAAAAGTGAATCCGAAGATGAAGTCGACACGGCAAATGTGTGTTTCATGGCAAACACACCTAAGGTAAAAACCCAACCACTTGATGATGAAAGTGAAATAAGTAAAGAATTGTTATTACAAGCTTTCATTGAACTTTCAGAAAGTTTTGATAATAAAAAGGAAGAGTGTTCAAAATTGAAAAAGGAAAATGATGTAAGATCCCCACCTAGTAATACAGTATTCACATTTTTCCAAAATATTTATTTTGATTTATCGAATATTTTTAACTAATCAAGTTAATCTATTTCTCTCTTGATTATTATTGTTGAGTATGCAAATTATTTTCGGATAGTTGATATTCTATTATCATTTCGTTGCTAATTATTTTTAATAATATTATTTGTGTTACTATTAATTGTTTATTTAGTTTGATATTCGTATTAGTGTTAATGCTAATCTTGGTGGTGCTCTTCTTGTTAGCCTTGACCCAATACCCGATATCTATACCCAATCACCTATTGGATCCTATTGCCATTACCCTATTACTTGGTGATCCTACCCATTAGCATGCCCAATCATCTATTGGGCTCAAACCCAATTAGATCCCAACCCGTTATTAGTTAACCCAATACCCAATAACACCCTACTATATATAATCCTAACCTAATGACCTAAACCTAATCTAAAACTAATCCTATCATCTACAGCCGCCCCTCATCACCTGGCCGCAACTCCCCTCTTCTCCGGCAAAACCCCCCACCTGGTGGACCTCCTCTCCCTTGCGGCAGTCCCCCATGGCCTGCAAACCACCCCGGAGCACCCGGATCTTCCCTTGGCTGGCTTCACAACAGCACCAGAACCCCAGCAGCCTGAGCTTCTCCTTCAGCCATGTCCAGCACTTTTCCTGCGGATCCCATTGCAGCCCTTCCTCTACATGGCCGTCGGCGACATTCAGCACACCAGGCCCTGTTCTCCCTCCTGCAGATCTGGACAGCAGCCCTGGACCTCTTCCTTGCCGCACAGCCCCCTCCTTTCCTGATGGCGCAGCAGACCAACCCCCAGGCCAACCAGCAGTAGCAACAGCAGGTGGCAGCAGTTCAGCCGGCCTCCGACAGTCCCTTGGCAGAGCGGCGGCAGCCCGGAGCCCTGTCCCCTCGTTCCCGGACTCCACAGCAACATCTGCAGCAGCCACAACAGCGAGGAGACGGGCAGCAGATCAGTACACCGCCCAGGAAGAAGAGCAGCGCGCCAACAGACCCAGATTCAGCGCATAGGCAGCGAGCGAGCAGGTCGTTCTCCCGATCCACGCCAGGCCGTCGCCAGAGACCAGCACGGTGACCTTCTCCAGTGTCTTGGTCACCCCCCCATGCAGTCCGTTGGCGAGGAACGACACCACAGCGACCGTGGCAGCGACTCGCCCTGCGACGCGCACAGCAGATCCAGAACCAGACCAGGAGCACAGGCAGCGAGCGAGCGGCGATTCCAGGCCCTTCCAGCGAGCACGAGACCTCCAGATTGCAGCCAGGTCTTCCCCAGGACCCTGGCTACCGTCCTATGCAGTCTGACAGCGAAGAGCGACGTCACGGCGACCGTAACGGCGACTCGCCCGGTAACGTTCAGATCCCCCACGGTGAGTGTATTCTCCTCCTCCTTGATTTCTAGTAATTATGTACATCGATTTAATTATATTTTCATGTGTACATGTACATAGATTATAGCAGTGATTGTGTATGTTGGTATGTGTGCAAGAGGGAGGCATTTATATGTTTTATGGTGTGAGGGCCAGGTATTAGTATGCCCTGTTTTAGACTAACAGAGGTGTATTAGTCGACTAATGCCCTTCATTAGTCGACTAATGCCCTTCATTAGTCGACTAATAGCCCTGTTAGTCGACTAATGGATGCCCCTAGTCGACTAATCCTCCTTCCAGAATATGTTGAACTCTCTGTATCACTCTGTTAGTCGACTTGACATCTTTTATAGTCGACTTGCCCATTTTGTTAGTCGACTAACCCTTCTCTAGTCGACTGGTGACTTCCCTCTAGTCGACTGATATTGGCAGATTGCTGTGTTTAGTCTCTTTATGGATTGTGGACTTCACCCACGGATTATGTATTAGTTATTGATAGATGTATATGATATCGAGGGATGGATATATGATGGAATGACTTGACTTATCATGTTGGAACTTAGATGCATGCCTATGATATGTTGTGATACCGAGTGTTTGGAATATTATGACTGATCATTAATAGAAGTGGTGATTGTGAATACTTATGAATCAGAGTTGCATATTTGAGTGAGAGGACTAGTACTGGATATTGTTGATGTATGTCGGATTGGTGATTAATGTGTCGGATTACGTGATGTGTATTGATACTTGATTGATTGGAACTATTGGAATCATGAGTTGGTTGTAATGACTCGGGATTGATCTAGACTTATGTTATTTACATTGAATGATGTTCAATGATTAGACATGACTTATTTAGTTGAGTATTTGAGGACATATCAGATATGACTGGATTAGTTGAGTTGTGCTTTAGATTGATCTTGAGTTAGAAGTTATCCAGAATCTATATTCCTTTTATTGGAGCCTGACTGATATTGAGATGAGATTGACATTGTTGGTAATTGGGATCTGTTAGATGACATGTTATTAATGTTGGGTACCAAGATGTAGATATCCTAGATTACATGTTGTTGAGGATGTTGACTAATTAAATATGATTCAGTATGTGTTGACTTGATATTCTTTTATTGGTGATGACTCATTCAAATATTGATATGGACTTGTTATGATGTTAGTTATTGGTTACTTTGAGAGAATGAGCTATTGTGATAGTAATCTATTTGATATCAGTGATGTTGTACTTCGGAATTACCAATTATCAGTTTGTTACTTAATAGTGAGATACTTGTTGGTGATTACAAGATGTTCATGTTCAGAGTTTATATGAGTTGTCAGTGATACATTGTGGTAGTGATCAGTGATCTTGTACCTTCAGAATTATCAGCAGTTATCAGTTTATCAGTTGGTGAGATCATTTGTTGGTAATCACAGATTGTTTAGAGTTTATATAAGTTGGCAGAAATCTGTATCAGTTACTAGTTGTTAGCGACATTTTTGTGTTAGTAGCTATATCTCCAGTATTCTATTCAGATGTCAGATATTAGTTGTCAGATGTCACAGTTGTTAGATATCACAGTTGTCAGATATCATAGTTGTCAGATACCACAGTTGTCAGTTGTCAGATTATCAGCTAGTGTTGACATCAGTAGTTGTTGGAGATATCAGTTACTATTACATAATAAATCACGTTGATTGCTTATTAATAAAAGATACCATAACCCGGGGAACAAGGGGTAATTGCCTGATGATGCATGTCGTGTATTTTGGAAGGATTCTTATGGTACCGAGTTGTGGGTTCCAACCATGGGGAACCAAGGTAGTACTGGCTACCTATTCAGTTGTCAGTTGTCAGGGCTATGCCCGGATTACGGCGCCACACTAGTTGTCTTTTCGTGTGGGGCTGTGGTCTTCAATTGTAAGAGCCTTGCGGCTTGTCCTGGTTCAGTGCCAGGGGTGTTAGACCGTGGTACCGGGCATGCACGGTACTCTTCCAAAACACATGCACTACATTGGCAGGCAGTTACAACAACGATAACATTGTTTGATATGTGGGAAAATGGCTGTGGTATGGGACACAGCTAAGTACTGCATTAGTTAGGTTAATAATAACCAACCAGACTAGTGACATATAGGTTACACATCAGACATCAGCTATTAGTCTACATTTGAGATAGTTGACCTTTATATCAGTTGTTAGTTTACAGACGTGATAGTTGTCTTATATCTTTGTTGATATTGATATCAGATATGCTTCAGTTCAGATGTTTATCATGTCATGATATTTACTTATCTTATATCTGCAGTTGTTTATCTGTTATTCAGTCATATGATACATGCAGTTGTTCTTATTATTTATGCACATTGTTCTTATGCACGAGCTGTTCCCTTTTACACACACACTCACCATGGTCGCGTTCTAACGACCATGGATTTGCACGTCCAGATATTGGACGGTTTGTTTCTAATGTGCAGGTGTTCGTTGAGGCTGTACGCTTCGCGAATAGCTGGAGCTTCTCCCTATTCTATTCTGGTACTCTTATCTTTCTAGCCTTCGTATTATTTCCTTATTCTTATTACATCAGTTTAATTGTTATTCCAGTCTTCATATATATGATATCATGCGTGGTTGCTTATATGTGATGTTGCAGTATTCATGATTTATTATAGTTAGATTTATAGCTTGTTTCGGGTTACTTAAGGCTTAGCGCGTATACGTGAGGGATTTTCCTTGCGTATATGCGTCGCCGACTCATGTCGCATCTCCGCTCCAGCGTTTTTTTGGGAAGCGGGGCGTGACAGGATTTTCTTGGTATCAGAGCCTAGGTTTTCGACTTGTGATGTGAAATTTTGACTTTTGTTTCGCAAGAGAGACCTAGCTCTTACCGGTAACTTGAAAATAAGCTATTGTTATACTGCAATATACATATACTATCCATTATGATATTCAGTCCATTTGGAATTGGCCATCTTTCCTTTGGAAATTCTCATCTTTGATCTTTCGATATCCTTGATCTCTACTCTTCTTTTGAGTGATTTGGATTTCCATCTTGATCTCATCCTTCCTTTCTATTCTATTTCTTTCCATTCTATCTCTTGGGATTGGTTACTCCTTGCTGAAGCCGGTGGCGTGTATCAGAGTGCGCAGCGGAAGCATGGTGGATTTATGATGTACCGAGAAGTGATGTGAAGTTTGTTTGTCTTCTCCTTTGATTTTGGATTCTTTTACCATTTCCTGCTTCATTTTGAATTTCGGGGACGAAATTTTTAATAAGCTGGGTAGAGTGTAAGATCCCTACCTAGTAATACAGTATTCACATTTTTTCAAAATATTTATTTTTATTTATCGAATATTTTAACTAATCAAGTTAATCTATTTCTCTCTTGATTATAATTGTTGAGTATGCAAATTATTTTCGGATAGTGGATATTCTATTATCATTTCGTTGCTAATTATTTTTAATAATATTATTTGTGTTACTATTAATTGTTTATTTAGTTTGATATTCGTATTAGTGTTAATGCTAATCTTGGTGGTGCTCTTCTTGTTAGCCTTGACCCAACACCCGATATCTATACCCAATCACCTATTGGATCCTATTGCCATTACCCTATTACTTGGTGATCCTACCCATTAGCATGCCCAATCATCTATTGGACTCAAACCCAATTAGATCCCAACCCGTTATTAGTTAACCCAATACCCAATAACACCCTACTATATATAATCCTAACCTAATGACCTAAACCTAATCTAAAACTAATCCTATCATCTACAGCCGCCCCTCATCACCTGACCGCAACTCCCCTCTTCTCCGGCAAAACCCCCCACCTGGTGGACCTCCTCTCCCTTGCGGCAGTCCCCCGTGGCCTGCAAACCACCCCGGAGCACCCGGATCTTCCCTTGGCTGGCTTCACAACAACATCAGAACCCCAGCAGCCTGAGCTTCTCCTTCAGCCATGTCCAGCACTTTTCCTGCGGATCCCATTGCAGCCCTTCCTCTACATGGCCGTCGGCGACATTCAGCACACCAGGCCCTGTTCTCCCTCCTGCAGATCTAGACAGCAGCCCTGGACCTCTTCCTTGCCGCACAGCCCCCTCCTTTCCTGATGGCGCAGCAGACCAGCCCCAGGCCAACCAGCAGTAGCAACAGCAGGTGGCAGCAGTTCAGCCGGCCTCCGACAGTCCCTTGGCAGCGCGGCGGCAGCCCAGAGCCCTGTCCCCTCGTTCCGGGACTCCACAACAACATCTGCAGCAGCCACAACAGCGAGGAGACGGGCAGCAGATCAGTACACGGCCCAAGAAGAAGAGCAGCGCGCCAACAGACCCAGATTCAGCGCATAGGCGGCGAGCGAGCAGGTCGTTCTCCCGATCCACGCCAGGCCGTCGCCGGAGACCAGCACGGTGACCTTCTCCAGTGTCTTGGTCACCCCCCCATGCAGTCCATTGGCGAGGAACGACACCACAGCGACCGCGGCAGCGACTCGGCCGGCGACGCGCACAGCAGATCCAGAACTAGACCAGCAGCACAGGCAGCGAGCAAGCGGCGATTCCAGGCCCTTCCAGCGAGCGCGAGACCTCCAGATTGTAGCCAGGTCTTCCCCAGGACCCTGGCTACCGTTCTATGTAGTCCGACAGCGAAGAGCGGCGTCACGGCGACCGTAATGGCGACTCGCCCGGTAACGTGCAGATCCCCCACGGTGAGTGTATTCTCCTCCTCCTTGATTTCTAGTAATTATGTACATCGATTTAATTATATTTTCATGTGTACATGTACATAGATTATAGTAGTGATTGTGTATGTTGGTATGTGTGCAAGAGGGGAGGCATTTATATGTTTTATGGTGTGAGAGGCCAGGTATTAGTATGCCCTGTTTCAGACTGACAGAGGTGTATTAGTCGACTAATGCCCTTCATTAGTCGACTAATAGCCCTGTTAGTCGACTAATGGATGCCCCTAGTCGACTAATCCTCCTTCCAGAATATGTTGAACTCTCTGTATCACTCTGTTAGTCGACTTGACATCTTTTATAGTCGACTTGCCCATTTTGTTAGTCGACTAACCCTTCTCTAGTCGACTGGTGACTTCCCTCTAGTCGACTGATATTGGCAGATTGTTGTGTTTTGTCTCTTTATGGATTGTGGACTTCACCCACGGATTATGTATTGGTTATTGATAGATGTATATGATATCGAGGGATGGATATATGATGGAATGACTTGACTTATCATGTTGGAACTTAGATGCATGCCTATGATATGTTGTGATACCGAGTGTTTGGAATATTATGACTGATCATTAATAGAAGTGGTGATTGTGAATACTTATGAATCAGAGTTGCATATTTGAGTGAGAGGACTAGTACTGGATATTGTTGATGTATGTCGGATTGGTGATTAATGTGTCGGATTACGTGATGTGTATTGATACTTGATTGATTGGAACTATTGGAATCATGAGTTGGTTGTAATGACTCGGGATTGATCTAGACTTATGTTATTTACATTGAATGATGTTCAATGATTAGACATGACTTATTTAGTTGAGTATTTGAGGACATATCAGATATGACTGGATTAGTTGAGTTGTGCTTTAGATTGATTTTGAGTTAAAAGTTATCCAGAATCTATATTCCTTTTATTGGAGCCTGACTGATATTGAGATGAGATTGACATTGTTGGTAATTGGGATCTGTTAGATGACATGTTATTAATGTTGGGTACCAAGATGTAGATATCCTAGATTACATGTTGTTGAGGATGTTGACTAATTAAATATGATTCAGTATGTGTTGACTTGATATTCTTTTATTGGTGATGACTCATTCAGATATTGATATAGATTTGTTATGATGTTAGTTATTGGTTACTTTGAGAGAATGAGCAATTGTGATAGTAATCTATTTGATATCAGTGATGCTGTACTTCGGAATTACCAATTATCAGTTTGTTACTTAATAGTGAGATACTTGTTGGTGATTACAAGATGTTCATGTTCAGAGTTTATATGAGTTGTCAGTGATACATTGTGGTAGTGATCAGTGATCTTGTACCTTCAGAATTATCAGCAGTTATCAGTTTATCAGTTGGTGAGATCATTTGTTGGTAATCACAGATGTGTTTAGAGTTTATATAAGTTGGCAGAAATCTGTATCAGTTACTAGTTGTTAGTGACACTTTTGTGTTAGTAGCTATATCTCCAGTATTCTATTCAGATGTCAGATATTAGTTGTCAGATATCACAGTTGTCAGATATCACAGTTGTCAGATACCACAGTTGTCAGTTGTCAGATTATCAGCTAGTGTTGACATCAGTAGTTGTTGGAGATATCAGTTACTATTACATAATAAATCACGTTGATTGCTTATTAATAAAAGACACCATAACCCGGGGAACAAGGGGTAATTGCCTGATGATGCATGTCGTGTATTTTGGAAGGATTCTTATGGTACCGAGTTGTGGGTTCCAACCATGGGGAACCAAGGTAGTACTGGCTACCTATTCAGTTGTCAGTTGTCAGGGCTATGCCCGGATTACGACGCCACACTAGTTGTCTTTTCGTGTGGGGCTGTGGTCTTCAGTTGTCAGAGCCTTGCGGCTTGTCCTGGTTCAGTGCCAGGGGTGTTAGACCGTGGTACCGGGCATGCACGGTACTCTTCCAAAACACATGCACTACATTGGCAGGCAGTTACAACAACGATAACATTATTTGATATGTGAGAAAATGGCTGTGGTATAGGACACAGCTAAGTACTACATTAGTTAGGTTAATAATAACCAACCAGACTAGTGACATATAGGTTACACATCAGACATCAGCTATTAGTCTACATTTGGGATAGTTGACCTTTATATCAGTTGTTAGTTTACAGACGTGATAGTTGTCTTATATCTTTGTTGATATTGATATCAGATATGCTTCAGTTCAGATGTTTATCATGTCATGATATTTACTTATCTTATATCTGCAGTTGTTTATCTGTTATTCAGTCATATGATACATGCAGTTGTTCTTATTATTTATGTACATTGTTCTTATGCACGAGCTGTTCCTTTTACACACACACTCACCATGGTCGCGTTCTGACGACCCTGGATTTGCACTTCCAGATATTGGACGGTTTGTTTCTAATATGCAGGTGTTCGTTGAGGCTGTACGCTTCGCGAATAGCTGGAGCTTCTCCCTATTCTATTCTGGTACTCTTATCTTTCTAGCCTTCGTATTATTTCCTGATTCTTATTACATCAGTTCAATTGTTATTCCAGTCTTCATATATATGATATCATGCGTGGTTGCTTATATGTGATGTTGCAGTATTCATGATTTATTATAGTTAGATTTATAGCTTGTTTCGGGTTACTTAAGGCTTAGCGTGTATACGTGAGGGATTTTCCTTGCGTATATGCGTCGCCGACTCATGTCGCGTCTCCGCTCCAGCGTTTTTTTGGGAAGCAGGGCGTGACAAATGAAATGCTTAAAATCAAATTGCCATTTCTTCAAAAGAACAGGATGAATTATCTTCTATTCTTATTTCAACACAAAGAGATTTTGATGCCTATAGAGTTGCTTGCAAAGCTAATATCCTAAAATTGATGAAAATGAGTTTTCCATGTTAAAAACTAGAATCAATGATTTGGAAAATATTTTAAAAGAATGTGCTTTTAACAATACTAAATTAGAAGAAATGTTTTCAAAGAAGCATATGCATACTCCACATGCTAAACATGATAAAACATCTCATGCCAAAACTTCACATGTTCATCATGCCAACACATCACATGTCAATCATGCTAAAACTACCCATGCTCACAAACCACATGTTCATAAACCACATGCTCATTATGCTTTTAAATATAGAAGAATTTATAAATGTACTTATTGTGGCCGGAATAGCCATTTAGCTAAATTTTGCTATGATCATATAAATAGTACAAATAATCTTGTTTGGGTTCGAAACACTAACGCATTAGGACCCAAGAAAATTTGGGTACCAAAATCAAGCCTTAAATTATTTGATATAGGTACACACCAAGACTCCAAGACGTAAGGAGCGGTGATACCTTGATAGTGGTTGTTCAAGGCATATGACATGGGACATCAATAATTTTACAACCCTATCAAGGTACGTTGAAGGTGGCACCGTCACCTTCGGAGATGACTCCAAGGGCATCATCATTGGTATAGGTAATTTAAGATTGGTGCATCTCCTTTAATTGAAAATGTAGTTCTTGTTGATGGGCTTAAACATAATTTGCTTAGTATTAGTCAACTATGTGATCGTGGTCTCAAAGTTGTGTTTGATAAATCTTCTTGCAAATTTTTGATTGTAAAACCAATGATTGTATTCTCACTGGATTTCGTGAAAATAATGTCTATATTATTGATATGCTTAATTTGGATTGCTCTACAAAATGTTTAAATGCTTTTGATGAGATTTCATGGTTATGGCATAGAAGATTAGGCCATGCATCTTTTGATCACCTTGCTAGAATAAATTCTAAGGAATTGGTGAAGGATATTCCTTGTTTGAAGTTTGAAAAAGACCGTATTTGTGGTGCGTGCCAACTTGGGAAACAAACCAAGTCTTCTTTCAAACCAATCAAGGATATCATGTCATCTAGGCCATTAGAATTGATTCACATGGATCTTTTTGGACCAACTAAAACTAAAAGCTTAAATGAAAATAGATATGTTTTTGTTTTAGTCGATGATTTCTCTCGTTTCACTTGGGTTTTCTTTTTGGAGCATAAAGATCAAACTTTTTTGCATTTTAAGATTTTTCGAAAAGGGTTGAAAAAGAAAAAGGATTTTCGATTTTACGGATAAGAAGTGATAGAGGTGGTGAGTTTGTCAACCAACTCTTCATGACTTATTGTGATGAAAAGGAATTAAGCATGAAATGTCATGTCCTAGAACTCCACAACAAAATGGAGTATTTGAGAGGAAGAATAGAACTCTTCAAGAAATGGTTAGGACTATGATAAGTGAATATGGGCTCCCTCAATACTTATGGGCCGAGGTCATAAACACCGCATGCTACATATCTAACCGTATTTATTTGTGTAAAAATACTTTCAAAACATCTTTTGAAAATTATCATTTAAGAAAACCAAATGTTTCATACTTTAAAGTTTTTGGATGCAAGTGTTTTGTTTTGAACACCAAAGATAATTTGGGTAAATTTGATGCTAAGGCTTATGAAGCAATCTTTGTTGGCTATTCTAGTACTAGCAAAGCATATAGAGTGTTCAATAAATCATCTCATACTATTGAAGAATCTATGCATGTTAAATTTGAAGAATCTAATGCTATTGTTGAGAATGTTGTAGAGATTGACTCATTAGGTGAGGACATGGAGAAAATATCCTTGAAGGACTCACCCATCTAAGAAGACAAGCAAGAACTTATTGGTGAAGTCCAAAAGGATGAAATGGAACAATCACAACCACTTCCTAAAGATTGGAGATACGCCTCAAATCATCCCAAAGATCTCATCATAGGTGATGTATCAAAGGGGATAACCACTCGCTCCAAACTCCATGATTTGTGTGAAAATTTTGCATCATATCTCATTTTGAACCCAAAAACATCCTCGAAGCCAAGGGTGACTCATATTGGTTGCTTGCTATGCAAGAAGAGCTCAATCAATTTGAGCGCAACCAAGTTTGGCACCTTGTTCCTAGACCCCATGATAGACCAATAATTGGTACTAAGTGAATTTTTAGGAACAAGTTGGATGAGTCAGGAAATGTTATTAGGAATAAAGCTAGGTTAGTGGCCCAAGGTTACACTCAAATTGAAGGAATTGACTTTGAGGAGACCTTTGCACCCGTAGCACGGCTAGAAGCCATACGGATCACATTAGCTTATGCATCTTATAAAATTTTAAACTTTTTCAAATGGATGTAAAAAGTGCATTTTTAAATGATTTTATTGATGAGAAAGTTTATGTTGAACAACCTCCCGGTTTTGTGGATCATGAACATCCAAATTTTATTTTCAAACTAGATAAAGCATTGTATGGTTTAAAACAAGCTCCAAGAGCTTGGTATGAAAGGCTTTCTAGTTTTCTTCTTTCAAATGATTTTGTTAAAGGCAAAGTAGACACCACATTATTTACTAAACATGTTGGTAGTGACATTCTTATAGTTCAAATATATGTTGATGATATAATCTTTGGTTCTACTAATGAGTTACTTTGCAAGGAGTTTGAACAATGTATGCAACGTGAATTTGAGATGTCATTGATGGGTGAATTGAACTATTTTCTTGGACTCCAAATCAAGCAAATGCGTGATGGGATTTTCATATGTCAAGCCAAGTACTCCAAGGAACTCATCAAGAAATTTGGGCTTGAAGACTCAAAAATTTGCAACACTCCCATGGCCACCACCACCAAGCTTGATAAGGATGACCAAGGTAAGTGTGTTGATATAAAATTATATAGAAGCATGAATGGTAGTTTATTGTATTTAACGGCTAGTAGGCCGGATATTATGTTTAGTGTGTCTTTGTGCTAGATTCCAATCTTGTCCCAAAGAATCTCATTTAATTGCGGTAAAACGCATTATTCGTTATGTTAAGGGCACTATTGGAATGGGTCTATGGTATCCGAAAACTGGAGAATTCTCAATGACGAGTTTTTCGGATGCCGACTATGCGGGTTTAGAGCGGATAGGAAGAGTACTAGTGGAACATGTCAATTTCTTGGTAATTGTCTTGTTTCATGGTCTTCCAAGAAACAAAATTCGGTAGCCCTCTCAACCGCCGAGACGGAGTATGTTGCGGCGGGGGCTTGTTGTGCTCAAGTCCTTTGGATGAAACATACTCTCCTTGATTATGATTTGCATTATGATCATATAAAATATTTTGTAATAATACTAGTACTATTCATATGACTAAGAATGCAAATCAACATAGTAAGACCAAGCACATTGAGATTAGATATCACTTCCTTAGAGATCATTTTGAGAAAGGTGATATTCATATTGATTATGTTTCTTCCGATTTTCAACTTGCCGATATTTTCACTAAACCACTTGACTATAATAGATTTTTTTTATATGTGGTGAACTAAATGTTTGTGTTATTGAATAAGGAAGTTTTCTTACTAACATATCCCTTTTTGATGTATGACAAAAAGGGGAGAAATATGTTGTTTATGTTTTGGTTTTATGGTTTGGTGTTTTATGGTTTGGTGCTAGCTTGGTTTGGTGTTTTATGGTTTGGTGCAAGCTTTTAAATTTTCATAAATTCAAAAATTCTCTCATAATAAATTGTTTTATACTTGTTTAATATAGCATTATTTGAGGGGGAGCTTTTACCTCTCTTTTATAACTTGTGTTATAGCCTATATGTTTTGTCATCATCAAAAAGGGGAGATTGTTGGCCCAAAGGTTACACTCTCTATTTGTATAAGTTTTGAGATAACAAAACACATAGAAGCTATTTGGTACTAATAAGTTATTTTATTATGAGTTTCAGGTTTGTACAAGTCTTGATGGCTTTTAAGCATATTGCAAGGTTAATGACGTTAAAAACATGTTGAAAGGTTGATGGCGCAAGAGAACTCTTTTATAGGAGAGGAGGCTCTAGCTCGACAACGTGGTTCAGAGACTTCTTTCTTTATATAGTTTTTATTTTTTTTAGTTTATTAAAGGATAGTGTATAGTGTTGAAGCTCAAAATCCCCACACACACTAATTTGCACATGTTTTTCAAAAAGATTATTTTTGTCTCTTATGCAAAATATTTTAAATAGATCTATCTCAGTATTTGCAAACTCTATTTCTTGTAGTCTACTAAGTCTTGACAAATATTTTTTAAAAGATAAACATGTCATCAAAACTATTTTCCAAAAATTATCAGTTTTGACCTGTTGCGGTCGACCGGCTCTGTTTCAGGTCAGAACGGTCGACTGAGCGGTCGACTGCAGTTCTGACCGTTGGGTGTGTGCATATGTGCACGTTATCCGGTCGACCGGACCCCATATCGGTCGACCGAGCTTCAGCCGACTGACAGCACTCTAGTCTCTGTTTGGGACGGTCGACCGGGCAGTCAACCGTGGGCTGGCAACGGTCAAAAGTTTATGAAAACCGGTCGACCGTGAGCGTTTTCTTAGCCTAAACGGCTAGTTTTTTAAACACGTTTTAAAACGTGTTTTTATTCTTCAAACGAGGTTTAAGGCTGGTTTTGGGTCTAATCTTTCTTGTTTAATCAAAATTATAGTTTACCTTTAAATCCCTACTTTTATCCTATAAATAGGGGTGAATGGGGTTGAGGAGAATCATAACAACAATTTGAAAAGAAATCAAAGCTTGAGTCTTTTTGAAAGAAGTTTTGCTCTCAGTTTTTGTGCTCTAAATTCTAATTTTTCTCTGAAGTTTTTGATTCTAAACTCTCTTCAACTTTGTTTTATTTTTCACTTACAAACCTTGAGCTTCAATCCTATACATTATTCTCTAGGGTTTTGTAAAGAAAAGTTTTTCAAAGGAGAGTTTGTGGTCTTTTGATCACCAAGTGATTATTGTATTTGTGGCTCCACTACCTCTGGACTAGAGGAGTGTGATTAAGGAGTTGGGTACTCCCTAGTGGTTGTAATTCTTTGTGGAAGTTATAGTGAATCGGAAATCCTTCTGGGTGAAGGCGAGGAAGTAGAGCTGGGTGCTCGAACCTCGAAACAAATCTCTGTGTTTGCGATTGGTTTACTTGTGTTATTTACTTGCTCTTGCTTTCTATCCATTCTTATATTGTCGATCAATACTCTCACAATAAGATTGCATTGCGCACCTCAAACTCTTATTTAGAGGAATCACGAGGAAGGAGTTCAGAGCCCTTCACGGGGTATTCGGCTTCTAATCTTACTTTGAGTGATCGTTGCATCATAGCATTTTAAATTTGTGCATTGATTAGCATTATCACCTATTCACCCCCTCTAGGTGATTTCATGTCAAGCCATGAATCATGTGTTTGAGGAGTGTCCTATGTTCCAAGCTTAGTAACAATTTCCTGAACCAATAAATGTGGCCTTTTCAAGGCCGACAATAATCCTTATGCACAAAGTACAATCCTTGTTGGAGAAATTACCTGAATTTCTCATGGAGCCAAAACAACTGTGACCACTCACGGTCAAATCATCCAAACCACTTCCTTCATTTCAATTATTCTTCCAATCATCAACCGAACTTTTCAAATTACCATCACAATTCTTTCAACCATCCGCCCACTTTTTAAAATTATCAATAAAACTTTCCCAACCAAGCTCTAGAATCTTTCTTCCAGAATCCTCAACTTGAGAGAAGAATGACTGACTTTGAGAGAAACATAAAAAGATACATGAAGAACCAAGATTCTCTAATGCAAATAATACAATGGCTAGAGGTTCAAATGAGCCAATTAGCCAATCCACAGAATGAGAGGCTAAAGCGTACCTTACTTAGTCAGCTAGTAACGAATCCTAAGAATTCTCAACAAGCCCATTTGGCTGAGAATTAATCATTAAATCAATGTAATGATGTTCATATATTAAGCTCGGGAAAGAAAGTTATAATTAAGTATCAACACCATCAAATTTCATTTAGCACAATCATACACAAGCATCCACCTCATCTAGTCTCAACCCTTTCAAATCTGAAACGGATAAGTCACCAGTCAGCTGCACAAGCCTATAGTACCATTTTCTAATAGGCTGAAAAATAATAAGTAGAATCCACACATGGATAAGATAATTGAGATCTTCAATCAAGTGAAGATAAATGTGTCACTTCTTGATGCCATCCAATTAGTCCCATCCTATGCAAAATTTCTTAAGGACATGTGCACCAAGAAGAGAAAGACTAATGTTCTCAAGAAAGTCTTCTTAGCCACTAATATTAGTGAGCTATTGTCGAGTCTGATCCATGTCAAGTACAAGGATCCAGGTTGTCCTACCATTGCTTGCGTTATAGGACAAGCCGAGATTAGTCATGCACTTCTTGACATGGGGGCAAGTATCAGCTTGCTTCCCTTCTCAGTTTATCAACAACTCGGGTTGCACGATCTTAGTCCAACTCGAGTCATTATCCAACTGGCTGACCGTTCAGTGAAAGTTTTCAAAGAGAAATTAATGATGTCCTTATCTGGGTTGGAGAGTTTATCTACCCCATTGATTTGATAGTTCTTGAGACACAACATGTGTCCAATCCTAGGGCTCAAACTCTTGTTATCCTAGGGCACCCATTCCTTACTACTGCCAATGCTATTATCAACTGTAGGAATGTGTCCATGAGGTTAACCTTTGGGGACATGACTAGAGAAGTCAATGTCTTCAACCAAGGAAAGCAACCACGTGATGTTGAGGATCAAATATTTAAAGTCAACCTCATTGAGAACTTGACAAGTGAACATGGAGAAGAATTGGAATTAGAAACTGATTATGACTTCGAGTTAGAGTCTGAAGACTTTAACCTTGATCAGGTTATCGAATCTACTATGAATTGAGATTCAAACCCTATTTCACCAAATGTGGAGCCAATAAATTTGACTCCTCCTTCTAGTGAGCTTTCCCCTTCCTTAGAATTGAAAGCCTTACCTGCGCATCTCAAGTACGTCTATCTAGGCGAACAAGAGACCTTTCCTTATCATAATTACCTCCTATTTAAATGACGGGCAAGAAGAGAATCTTAAACCAATTCTTAGAAAACATAGGAAAGCCATTAGGTGGACTATGACTGACATAAAGGGATTGAGTCTAACCATAGTTCAACATCACATTCATCTCAATGAAGAAGTAACATCGAAAAGAGACCCACAGCGTAGGTTAAACCCTATAATATAAGAGGTTGTTCATGCTGAAATTGTGAAACTCTTAGATAACGGGATAATCTATCCCATTTTTGATAGCCAATGGGCCAGTCCTATCCACGCGGTTCCAAAAAAATCCGGTTTCACCGTGGTGAAAATGAGAATAAAGAGTTCGTCCAAACTCGACTTCTCACGAAAATTCGAGTTTGCATTGACTATAGGAAGCTTAATGCAGCAACTCGTAAGGACCATTTTCTGCTTCCCTTCATTGATCAAATGGTTGAACGTTTGGCTGGCTATAAGTATTACTGTTTCTTGGATGGTTGCTCGGGGTATAATCAGATTCCCATTGCTCCTGAGAACTAAAAAGACTACTTTCACATGTCCATTTGGGACATTTGCTTATCGTCGAGTGCCTTTCGGTTGTGCAATGCCCCAGCAATATTTCAACGTTACATGTTGAGTCTTTTCTCTGATATGGTAGAATGATTCTTAGAAATCTTCATGGATGATTTCTCCATCTACGGAGAATCATTCACTCAATGTCTTCACCATTTAGAACTTGTCCTCCAACGTTGTGCTGAGAAAAAACTGACACTGAACTGGGAGAAATGCCACTTCGGGTAAGACATGGAATTATCTTGGGTCATGAAATCTCTAAGAAAGGAATTGAAGTGGATAGAGCTAAGATTGAGGTTATTGCTAAGCTCCCCATACCCAAATGCGTGAAGGATATTTGATCCTTCTTAGGACACGCCGGTTTCTACCGAAAATTTATCAAGGAATTTAGTAAGATTACTAGACCCTTGACTAATCTATTAGCTAAGGATGTGCCTTTCACTGTTGATGAAGAATGCATAAATTCTTGGAGAAGCTTAAGAAAGAGCTTATTTCTGTACCAATCATATCTGCACAGGATTGGTCTAAGCTGTTCGAAATCATGTGTGACGCTTCTGATTTTGCCATAGGCGTTGTCTTAGGACAGCGCATTGATAACAAGCAACACGTGATTTACTACTCTAGTAGGACTCTCAACGATGCTCAAATGAACAACACTATAACTGAGAAGGATTCTTGGCAGTAGTGTTTACTTTAGAGAATTTTGTCCCTACCTACTAGGGTCCAAAATCACAATTTTCACCAATCATTCTATGCTAAGGTACCTCAGATGAAGAAGGATGCCAAGGCCCGACTCATTCGTTAGATCCTTCTTCTTCAAGAATTCGATCTTGAGATTCGAGATAAGAAAGGCATAGAAAATGTCATTGTTGACCATCTCTCGCGTATTCCTAACTATTGATACAACGAATTGCCCATATATGATGACTTTCCCGATAAAAAACTCTTAGCTATTTTTAGGGAACCTTGGTTTGCTGATATAGTGAATTACTTAGTCACAAACCAAACTCCATCTCATTGGTCTAAAAATGATGTATACCGGTTCTTATCTCAAGTCCGGTATTTCTTTTGGGAGGAACTGTATCTTTTTAAGTACTATTCTGACCAAATTATTAGGAGATGCATTCCCAATGAAGAAATTAAGAGTGTTTTATCTTTCCGTCACGAACTTGCATGCGGTGGACACTTTGATCCCCGCAAGACTGCTAAGAAGGTGTTGCAAAGTGGGTTCTATTGGCCTACTTTGTTCAAAGATGCTTAAGAATTTTGCAAGACGTGCCCTAGATGTTAGATGGTAGTAAAGATCTCGAAACGAGATATGATGTCCCTCAACCCAATTCTAAAAATAGAACTCTTTGATGTTTGAGGCATCGACTTTATGGGTCCATTTCCTAATCACTTAGAAACCAATACATATTGGTTGCTGTGGACTATGTGTCCAAGTGGGTAGAAGCCATTCCAAGTAAAACTAATGATAACAAAGTTGTCATAAGCTTTTGAAAGAGAAGATTTTCTCACGCTTCGGAACCACTCGTGCTATCATCAGTGATAATGGTACTCACTTTTACAATAGATCCTTTGAAGCTATTATGCAAAAGTATACCATGACTCACAAGTTGTTCACACCTATCATCCTCAAACTTGTGGGTAGGTTGAGGTCTCCAATAGACAAATCAAGCATATTTTGGAGAAGACTGTGAACCAAAACCAGAAAGATTGGTCCATCAAACTTGTAGATCCCTATGGACCTACAGGACCGCTTTCAAGATGATTCTAGGAATGTCTCCTTATATGTTAGTCTTTGGGAAGGCTTGCCACCTACCCATTTAGTTAGAGCATCGGGCCTTATGGGCAATCATGCAGCTAAATTTCGATTTGATTAAGGCCGGTGACCTTCAGAAATTACAAATTTTCGAATAAGAGGAGTTGAGAAATAAGACCTATGAAAATGCTAAGATCACAAAAGATAGAGTTAAGATTTTTCATGATAAACATATCATAAGGAAAACATTTGTCCCTGGAAAAAAGTCTTACTCTTCAATTCTAGGCTTCATCTTTTTCCAGGAAAGCTAAAGTCAAGATGGACTGGGCCATTCGTTGTAAAATCCATGTTTTCACACGGTGTTGTAGAGATCAGTGACACCAAGAATGAAAATGACTTTAAGGTAAACAGTCAACGCCTTAAACCTTTCTTGAATCGGTGCCGGTAAATGAAAGGCTATAGGTCTTTTCGACCAAGTGTATCGGTAACTTTACCTCTTTTACATTCCATTTCATGCATCTATACATTTCTTTCATACATTGAGGATAATGCATGAGATAGGTGTGGGAAAGGGTTCTAATATTATTAACATTGTTTAAAATAAAACAATTGGTTAAAAATAAAAAAATTTGAAAAAAAAGAATAGTATTTTGACCTTTTTTTTGTAAGAATTAAGTCAATTTTAAGGAATAGGAGAATCATAATTAGGATTTCTTACACTAGGTCAAATAAGATGACTTGTTTGATTTCTACGGTTAGGAGGAAAATTTTGAAAGAGTAATTTAGTCTTGATCTTTACCCTGATGAAATATGCACACTTTATACACTTACACTCTTAGGGTTCAAAAACAAAAATTCTTATGTCTTATTAAAAAAGAAAGAAAAAGAAAAAAAAAAATATATATATATATAATCTATCAATAATCCTCTGATTAAGCTGGGTATTTATGCCTCATAAAACATAAGTATTCACGCCTAAAAGCAGTTCATATAATAAAATCCTTAATTTTGTGGCCTTATTTGCTCGAGTCCTTAAGTCCTTGGGGTGTTTTCTTACCCGGTGCCCTAAGACCATTTGGCTTGAGAGTCACCGATTAAAGGCTCGTTACATGGGCAGATTAGAAAGCCTAATAGAACTAAGGAATAATATCACCAAAAAAAATAACTAAGGCATAAGAGTTAAAGTTAAAGAACCCTTAGTCAAAATTTCACGGTCACGAAGGAGCATATGACTTAGGGTAAAGTAATAGACTACATGAGAATACAATTTGACTCCTTACTTTTGATTGATAACAAGTTTGTGAATAGAGACAAAGTTTAGGAATGAAAATTTTGATTTTCCTAGGACTTCTAAGTTACTTGATCTCTTACAATAATATCTCAAATGTTTTCTTTCTTTTCAAAATGCTTTTCAAAAATACTAACACTTTTTTCTTTCTTTATGGATTTTGTGAGTGTAATCCACTGAAAACCTTCACGAGATAAAACTCGTCCTCTATAGGTAAGCTAGAGGTTTAACGGCTTATTGCACATGTTCAGTGCAATGAGTGACCTGCGAAAGTGGTCCAATAATTTCTTAGGAATAGTTTTGATGTTTTGCTCGAGGGCGAGCGAAAAGATAAGTGTGGGGGTGTGATTGGTCACGTATATTGCATATATAATATCACATTCCCATAATTATTTCTAATGAATCATGTATTTAGTCTTATATTCTTCTTTATAAAATGCAGGCCTATTACTAAGGAGAGGAAGGAAAATGAGCCAAAAAGCCCATCAAAATTTTGATTTAATTCAGAATTAATTCAAATCAAAAATCAGGATAGATCAGGGCAAGTCAGAGAAGATAAAATTAGTTGAATAAGCAGTTAAAATAGATCTTCACGAATTAATTGGTTAAAGCCAAAGATCAAAGGAGGTTTTGTCAACATTCAGGAACCAAACTGAAAATCCAGCTGAGATAAAGCCAAATCGTCAAAGCAGGGACTTGCAGCTCCCAGGTGTGGCCACCTGGCCACACCAAGGCTGCGAAAACATGGCCAAAGCCACATTTTCATGACTATCTTGTCAAATTTGGGGGAGTGTTTGCTCCCCTATCTTCATACGCTCTCCCCCGTTCGGTTTTTCCTTATAAATACTGCATTTTACAGAGAAGGAGGGACCAAATATGAGTTTAAGTTTTTTTTTTAGGGTTTAGGCTCATTGTTAGATAGTTTATGAGAAGTTGTATCTCAGTTTTTAATTTGTAGTTCAGTCCAGATACAAGTGAGAGAGGGAAAAAGTGATTGTAATCTGAAGTTGAAGTGACATCAATAAAGAATCAAGACTTCTCTTCCTCTCCAATTCACGGGTATATTTCATTTAATTTGCATGTCTTGTTTTACATTAATTATGAGTAGCTAAATTTGTTTTTCTGGGCTCACTATCATTTCTCTTCGATCCCTCTTATTTTGAATGATTTTTTTGTAAAGAACCCAACAAAATCATATGAATTTCTTAAACTAAGCCTTGCTTCTTTGAAAGTGTTCTTGAAGGCACATGAGGATGGGTTTAAATTTCAAAAACTTTTATTTTTAAAACATCACTTAAACTTATTTTTATTTCATACTTGAAAAATGACTTGATGATTTAATATTCAGTTTAAGATGAATTCTTAAAAAAGGAGTTAACTTTTTCAAACAATCTTTTTTGTTTTACTTAAGACTTTCAAAATTCAAGCTTAAGTTTTTGCCTATGATCAAGTTAAAGCACTTAGATTTTCAAGAGAAGCACATATCGTTGAGTAGCAAGATAGTAAGCCTAGATCTTTTTCATATATTAAAACAATCAATCAATCACTCTTCAAGTCTTTTTAAAGATCATTTTTTTCAAAGCCTTATCCAAGTTTTCAATTTTTCTTTAAATCACTTTTCTACTCTCCATTCTCTTTTCAACATAAACAAAAAAACCGACACCATTCTTTGCTTTTAAAACAATACATCGAAAAACTTTCATCGCATTCTTCTTCATGAATCATGACCCATTAGCCCAAAATTACACGGTAATTCTTACTGCAATTGCTTGCATTCAAGAAGTGATCCATGCAATAGGAATATAGAAGCAATCAATCGCATGTATACCAGTGATATATTAACAGTGATGTATGAACTGAAATCATCTAGAGGGGGGGTGAATAGGTGATAATGCTAATCAATGCACAAATTTAAAAGTTATGATGCAACGATCACCCAAAACAAGACTAGAAGTCGAATACCCCTTGAAGGGCTCTGAACTCCTTCCTCGTGATTCCTCTAGATAAGAGTTTGAGGTGCGCAATACAATCTTATTGTGTGAGTATTGATCGACAATGTAGCAATGAATATGAAGTAAGTAAATATAGCAATGAATATAAAGCAAATAAATGAAGCAAGTAAACCATCGTAAACATAGAGATTTGTTCCGAGGTTCGAGCACCCAGCTCTACGTCCCCGCCTTCACCCAGAAGGATTTTCGATCCACTAGAACTTTCACAAAGGATTACAACCACTAGGGAGTACCCAACTCCTCAATCACACTCCTCTAGTCCAGAGGTAGTGGAGCCACAAATACAATAATCACTGGATGATCAAAAGACCACAAACTCTCTCTTAAAAAACTTTCTTTACAAAAACCCTAGAGAATAATATATAAGATTGAAGCTCAGGGTTTTGTAAGTGATATAAAAATAGAAGAGAGATTTTAAGAACCAAAACTTTCAGAAAACTTTTGAAAATAATAGGCCAAAACTTAAACAAAGTTCTTTCTCAAGAAAACTCAACTTTTGATCTTTGAATTTGTTCTAATCAAAACTCTACCCTAATGACCCCTTTATATAGGATTTAGGAAGAGTAAACATAGAAAAGTTTTATCTGAATATAAGAGGAAGAAATTGACCCTCTAATACAGCTAATCACGTTTATTTAAACTTAAACACATTTTGAAAACATGTTAAAAATCAGCCTCCAGAAAATTAGCCATTACTGCCAATCTGGCAGATTGGTCAACTTTGAGCACATTTTTCAGGCTGTAAACGTCCGAATTCTGAATTAGGTATATAGGAATAATTTGTAGATCTTTAAGTCTTAGTTTTAATGCATCTGAAATCAACTCAATATCATTTTTTATTAAAACGTTATCAATAAAACACGGACAGGTGTCAAAACAGAAACTGTAAGCTATTTTCAGAACAAGAACAGAGTTCAACCAAATATTTGACATCTTTAAAATTTGAATCTGAAAATGATTATTGAATAAGAAATTTAGATCTGAAAGTTATCTTTGAAATTCAAGTTAAATCATATTATTTGAATATAAGAATAAAAAGTTATGATAACAACTATAAAAGGGTGTCAAGCAGATCAGCAGAACTAAAACTGGTTCAAATCCAAACCCGATATATGTACTTGAAATCCAAAACCGATTAAATTAAAAACCTAACATATTGAATTTATGTGTGTGTATTTGAGCTTCAAACGTACATACTATTCTTTAACAAACTAAAAATATAAAAACTTTATAGGAAGATGTCTCTGAACCGCGTTGCCGAGCTAGAGCCTTCTCTCCTATGAAAACGTCCTCTTGCGTCATTTGCCTTTTAGCGACATTATCCTTGCACTATGCTTAATAAGACCATCATGACTAGTAGAAACCTGACACTCATTCTAAACAACTTATTAGTACCAGATAACTTCTATGTGTTTTGTTAACATCAAAACTTAAACAAATAGAGAGTAACCTTTTGGGCCAACAATCTCCCCCTTTTTGATGATGACAAAACATATAGGTTATAACACAAGATATAAAAGGGATATAAAAACTCCCCTCAAATGATACTCTTTTTATCAAGTATAAAACATGAAACATATACATATATGAATATGTACAAACATGAAACCTACATATACATATATGAGATAAACATGTACA
This sequence comes from Agave tequilana, assembly GCA_038442645.1. NCBI lineage: Eukaryota > Viridiplantae > Streptophyta > Magnoliopsida > Asparagales > Asparagaceae > Agave > Agave tequilana. Next base: position 221,160 of record JAVJIF010007169.1, read on the forward strand.
AAATATGAACATGTACAAAATATGAAACCAAAACATGAAATCACCAATACTTCTCCCCCTTTTTGTCATACATCAAAAAGGGTTAGGAAACAACCAATAAATAATATATGCTTGAACAAGATATAAACATGCATATATGCATACATAAACTCAAATATCTCTTCCCCTTTTTTTTGTCAATTCATCAACAAAGGGGCTAAAAAAAATCGATTGCCATATCATCAAATCTTAAAGATCAAAACTTAAGTTTTTTTTAAATACCAATTTAAAATTTTTGATAAACATATTGATACCAATTAAAGGTAAAAATCAAATTTTTAGATAAACACTAAAATCATTTTGCAATGAGGATACCAAATAGAGAATAATACCAATCTAAGATCATTGATATTAATATTGAAAATGTTAGCATATATCAAACCAAAGTATTTTACATCATAAATGGTGTGAGTAAGATACCAATTTGAAATGAAAAGTGATACAAATTGAAAATACAACCAATACCAATTTTACATAAAATCAATTTAAAAACAAGAATTTTCTCCCCTTTATGAAATACTAAAAGAAATAATGCATAAGCTTGTAATAGATACTAATTAAAAATAATTGACATGATGAACTAAATCAAGCTTAACAAACATAATTTGTGCTTTTTTTTTCAAAAAAAATGTAAAGACATGTGAAACAAGCACAATCAAATCATATATATGTATTTATGGATATACTAATTGAAATATGAGGCATACATATATAGAAAACACATATGAGTATAAAAATATATGAAATATCAATTTTGATACCAATAAAAATATAATGAGGATCAAGTGTATAACTCAAACCTACCACCCTTATCATGCACAAGTTTAAAAGATATTTAAGAAGGGTATACAAGGTATGGTCGCCCATCCAACCGCCCTTTGAAGATAGAGGTTTTCAAAAATAGGTTTGAAAATAAAGTGTGTTTGAAAAACTCTACCATATTGAAGAATACGAACTAGTTATAAGAAAATTTTGAAAACTAGTACGAAATCCTTCAAGTAAGGAATAAAACAAAAATATTTTTTATGAAATATGAAAATCACATGATAGCCAACACTCAAAGTCAATGAAGCATGAATATGACTCATGAAAACAAAGCATGAGTAAACAAGAAAGGTGAGTGTACAAATAAAATGTGAAGAACATAATCATTAAAGGTAGACAATAAGCTCAATTGAAATTCCTTTAAACATGAAACATGAAAATCGTCAAAACTAAATTTTCATTAAAACAATTTATACTTCAAGGCATATGTATGTTTTGACAAAACATGCATATGCATACATATCCCTAAACACAATTGAGTCCATAATAAGATTTGCATGACAAGCAAATGACTCAAGGGGGTATACATGTATATCTTAAGGTTTGGCAAAATAGACATATACATGAAGTGAAAACACATGATCATAAAACATGTCCAAGATGAGAAATACAAGTTAGAATGCATGAATCATCAAAACTAGGCTATACTAGTACATTTAACAAGCACAAATGAGCATTTAAGCACAAACATATAGAAGTCTATTTATGACTCACTAGATGTACAAGTATATATCCAAGTTTTAATGAAAACCAATATCTAAACATGTAATCAAATCATGAAGCATAAAACAAGACATAAATCAACATGATAAACATAAATAAGATCATTCTGTAAATGCTATTAGAGCTATGATAAACATGATAGCTAAACAATGGTGAGAACACAACATATGGGTCTATATAAACATGGGTGATCTCAAGTGCTATACATGCATGTCAATGATCTAATATTCATGGCATTTAACATACTAATTAAAACATGCTAAAACTCAATAATGTGGAAAGCATGTAAATATAAACGGGAGTTAGAGATCGATACCAAACCGATGAAGGCACCTCTCTAGTTCTCCAAACCAAGGTGGTCCTCTCACCAAACTCCCCTTGAAAGTGATGCATCCAAATAGTCCTCTTTTAAGCTCGGAACGCATCCACCTTAAGGCACCATAACTCTCACGTCATGCGAGAGCCCACACCTACATCAAATATAATAGGGGTGGTATTTGGTACCCATACTCTTTTGGGTCCTAAAGAGTTAGTGTCACGAACCCACACAAGATTATTTGTCCTATTTATATGATCATAGAAAATTTTAGCTAAATGCCATTCCGACCACAATGAGTGCATCTATAAATTCTTCCATATTTAAATGCATAATGAGTGTGTGGCTTACGAACATGTGAATTGTGAGCATGAGTATTTTTAACATGAGTGTCATGTGAAGTGTTGGCATGATGAGCATGAGAATTTTTAGCATGAGTAGTTTTATCATTCTTAGCAGTGGAGTGTGCAAATGCTTCTTTGAAAACATTTCCTCTAATTTATTAGTATTAAAAGCACATTCTTTTAAAATATTTCCAAAATCATTGATTTTAGTTTTTAACAAGGATAAATCATTTTCATCAATTTTAGAAAATTTAGCTTTATAAGCAACTTTATAAGCATCAAACTCTCTTTAGTTGAAATAAGATTAGAAGAAAGTTCTTCCTTTTCTTTTGAAACAATTGCAAGTTGATTTTTAAGCATCTCAATTTCCTTTTTCAATTTTGAACACTCTACCTTTTTATCATCATAACTTTCTGAAAGTTCAACAAAAGCATGATCTAACATTTCTCTACTTATTTCATTTTCAACATCAAGTGGTTGAGAAGTTACCTTGGGTGTGTTTGCCATGAAACACATATTTGCCATGACGACCTCATCTTCGGATTCACTTTCCGAATCCCAAGTAGCTTTGTATACCTTCTTTTCAACCGGCCTCTTTTGCTTCAAGGAGGAGATCATCTTTTTCTTGAAATCGGGGCAATCGGCCATGATGTGTACGGGTTTCCGACAGTTGTAGCATATGATCCTTTTCTCCTCCTTCCCTTCCCATTGTCTTCTATAGTTGAGCTTATTCTTGCGGTATATTCTATTTGCGTTTCTTACAAAGAGAGATAGCTCTTCATCATCTTCTTCATCTTCTTCATCATCGTAGTTGGAAGAGGAAGACTTGAAAGCTATGGACTTCTTCTTTTGAGGTACCGCTTCTTCTCTAGCCTTCTTCTCCATCTCATGAGTCTTCAAGTTTCCAATAAGACTTATGAGCTCCATCTCATCTTTGTCATTCAACTCCTTTAAGGTGGTAGCTTTGATCTCCCATGACAAAGGAAGAGCACGAATCACCTTGCGCACCTTTTGGTCCTTGCTTATTTCATCACCTAGAGAAGAAAGAGCATTAGTAATCTTAGTAAACTTGGTAATCATATTATCAATAGATTCATCTTCTAGCATTTTAAAACTTTCATATTGGGAACGCAAGAGATCTATTTTGGCTCTCTTAACTTGTGATGTCCCCTCATGAGTGACCAATAAGTGTTGCCAAATCTCATAGGCGAATTTGCAATGGATAACCCGTGCTAGATCATCCTCATTCAAAGCTGTGAGAAGGGAATTTTGAGCCTTAGAATTAGCCTCATATTCCTTGTAGGTAAATTCGGACTAAGTGTTCTCCTCACTTTCGGGTCTACTATAAGGCTTGGTCAAGGACTTAGCAACTAGACTACCTAGAGATTGTAGAAAATAGTCATCCTAACTTTCCATATGGGAAACTTGAGTCCATCAAATTTGGGAGGGGTCTTAATGTTGTCGGCCATTTTTACTAGTGAATGAATGAAAGTATGCAAAAAGTGATTAGCAAATTTTAGGATCTCTCTAAGGATGTGAAGCCAAAAACTAGAGTCCTAACTCTGATACCAATTGAAATCACCTAGAGGGGGGTGAATAGGTGATAATGCTAATTAATGCACAAATTTAAAAGTTGATGCAACGATCACCCGAACAAGACTAGAAGCCGAATACCCGTGAAGGGCTCTGAACTCCTTCCTCGTGATTCCTCTAGATAAGAGTTTGAGGTGCGCAATGCAATCTTATTGTGTGAGTATTGATCGACAATGTAGCAATGAATATGAAGCAAGTAAATATAGCAATGAATATAAAGCAAATAAATAAAGCAAGTAAACCAATCGCAAACACAGAGATTTGTTCCGAGGTTCGAGCACCAGCTCTACGTCCCCGCCTTCACCCAGAAGGATTTTCGATCCACTAGAACTTTCACAAAGGATTACAACCACTAGGGATTACCCAACTCCTCAATCACACTCCTCTAGTCCAGAGGTAGTAGAGCCACAAATACAATAATCACTGGATGATCAAAAGACCACAAACTCTCTTGAAAAACTTTCTTTACAAAAACCCTAGAGAATAATATATAAGATTGAAGCTCAGGGTTTTGTAAGTGATATAAAATTAGAAGAGAAATTTTAAGAACCAAAAACTTTTAGAAAACTTTTAAAAATAATAGGCCAAAACTTAAACAAAGTTCTTTCTCAAGAAAACTCAAACTTTTGATCTTTGAATTTGTTCTAATCAAAACCTCTACCCTAATGACTCCTTTATATAGGATTTAGGAAGAGTAAATATAGAAAAGTTTTACCTGAATATAAGAGGAAGAAATTGACCCTCTAATATAGCTAACCACGTTTTATTTAAACTTAAACACATTTTGAAAACATGTTAAAAATTAGCATCCAGAAAATTAGCCATTACTGCCAATCTGGCAGATTGGTCAACTTTGAGCATATTTTTCAGGCTGTAAACGTCCGAATTCAGAATTAGGTATATAGGAATAATTTGTATATATTTAAGTCTTAGTTTTAATGCAGCTGAAATCAACTCAATATCATTTTTGATTAAAAAGTTATCAATAACACACTGACAGGTGTCAAAACAGAAACTGTAAGCTATTTTCAGAACAAGAACAGAGTTCAACCAAATATTTGACATCTTTAAAATTTGAATCTGAAAATGATTATTGAATAATAAATTTAGATCTAAAAGTTATTTTTGAAATGTAAGTTAAATCATGTTATTTGAATATAAGAATAAAACGTTATGATAACAACTATAAAGGGTGTCAAGCAGATCAGCAGAACTAAAACTGGTTCAAATCCAAAACCTGATATATGTACTTGAAATCCAAAACCGATTAAATCAAAAACCAAACGTATTGAATTTATGTGTGTGTATTTGAGCTTCAAACGTATATACTATTCTTTAACAAACTAAAAATATAAAAACTTTATAGGAAGGTGTCTCTGAACCGCGTTGCCGAGCTAGAGCCTTCTCTCTTATGAAAACGTCCTCTTGCGTCATTGCCTTTTAGCGCCATTATCCTTGCAATATGCTTAATAAGACCATCATGACTAGTACAAACCTGAAACTCATTCTAAACAACTTATTAGTACCAATAACTTCTATGTGTTTTGTTATCATCAAAACTTAAACTAATAGAGAGTGTAACCTTTTGGGCCAACATGAACATGAATAATATTGTACAGAGTATCTGTGTAAAGATATCCAGTGTGATAACGTATTCATGTATTAGGAGTACATGAACATGAAATAATAGATATTCAGTGTAATAATATATGTGTAGTGGTAATACAAGTATATGGAATGACAGTGTCCAGTGTAATAAGTGTATACACGAAACATAATATACAGTGTACTGGAGTGTCTAGTGTTTTAGATGATACAAGTAAGACTATAATAATGTCTGTGTACTGGTGATGCTAGTATATAAAATAATAGTGATCTAGAATAGTAGAATATTTGTGTAACGATGCTAGTATCAAGGTAACATGAACTTATGTCAGCTTATTATTATTTTGTTGAATGATTTTAATATTATGAGTATGATCAATATCATACAATTACCTACGCCACCGATTTAGCTATAAATATGGGTTTGCCTTTATCAACGCTTTTTAATTACTCCATATAAATTTAAAGATAATAAATTAAGAAAAATAATCTATTATTAAGCGTGTTAAAGAGCAGTTAGGTATATTCCAATTATAGTGTTTTAACAATAATTATAATTTATTAAAAAAATTAATTAATAACAACAGTAATCTTATTTTATTTAAATAAGCCATTAATTTCACTCAACATGATAAAAATACAATTTATATAATAAAAACAATCACAAAATGACAATGAAAATGTAGCTCTCTTTTCTCCGATCGCAACGGTTCAAGGATTGACCAGATCGGGTACCGGATGCTCCAGATATCGTCGGAATACTAGAAATCACATAAATGGGTTAAATATGTAATAAAAAGATCTAAAGCACAATTACTAGAAATTGCAAGAGATTTATATGTAAAATTACCTTTATTGGGTTTAGAAGGGGGTTTGAGCTTTTAACAGGTCAGATTTTCATATTGGGTTCAAACCCAATTGACTTAAAAACATTTTAGAATTTGGTTTGGGTTACATGGGCTTATGGGGTAGTGGTTTTGGTCCAAAACGCATACCTACTTAACTCATGGGATATTGGGTTTAACCCTAATATGAGTGTGAGAGAGAGATAAAGAGAGAAAAGAGAGGAATAAGGAGGGCGGTCTCCATGGCCGCGGTGGCCGGGGCTGTGCGGCGGCAGCACCGGCGGCGGTCTGGGCCGTCAAGTAGGGGGAAGAGAGGGGAATATGGGGGGGGGGGAGAGAGAGAGATAGAAGAAGAAGATGGTGGATTGATGAAATTGGTGGGGTGGTTATGGAGATGGCCGGTCTTGATGGTGGAGGAAAAGAGGCGGTGAATTTGGTGGTAGTGATGATGAATTTGATGGTGGTAAAGTGAGAAAGAAGATGGTGATGAAGAATTAAGTGGTGAAAATAGAGGTGATTGAGAATGGGGATGAGATTGTAATTGGAGGAGAAGATGGAGGAGAAGAATTGGATAAAAAGAGAGATGAGAAAAAGGAGGTGGTGTCAGAGTAGGGCATGCCCGCGGCGGAAGGAGACGGCCTGCTAGTAATAGTGGCCATTCGAGAGGGAAGAAAGTGGAAATAAGAGGATTAGAGAGGGTGAAGAGAGTTAATTAAGGAATTTAATTAGAGAGGGTGAGAGTTAGAGTGAGATGGAGGAGAGAGAGAATAGAGAAATAGAAAGAGGGGGAAGGGAAGGGCGGTGAGATTTAGTCGGCGGAGAAACTTGGAGAAGAAGAAAGAAGAAAAAGAAATAGAAAAGGAATTTAATATTATTTATTAATATTATTTTATTGGATGAAATTTTGACTAGTTCCGAATGGCTCCCAAAAATTTGTAAAATAGCAAATATCAAGTGGAGGAGGAATATAAAATTAGACTCTAGAAATCTTGTTCGGTTTTCAAATTAAAAATCCTGGAATGTAACGCCGATACTGAGTGACACCGGTTTGACTGAATTTTAGATTAATTAGAAAAATCCCCAAAAATGTATGAAAAAAGAAAATAAGATTTTAAAGAATAATTTAGAAGCAGATTCTTGACAGTCAACTCTAATTGTAAATTAAAAATCATAGAGCCGATGGTCGGTATCGGTCGACACCGAATTCGGAGATTTTCCAAATAATCTAGAAAAATTCTAGAAAATTCTAAAAATCTTAATATTAGAAAATAATATCTGAATCTGAAATTGACTCAATCTAACTACTAGAAAGGTTAATTCAACTTTACACATCGTATCGAGTACTGATACTGTGATACGTACATCAAGTATCAGGGGTTACAATAAATATGATCAAGTTCTTCATCAGTTTCTAATAACAACTTTGATTTACTTATATATGGATGTATATAGGTTGGATCGTATGCCAAAACACATATCAAGATAAATGAGTCGGGCAAGTGATAATAATAAGGTGCTAATTAATAATTCAACATGTTGTTTTGCAATTCGGGTTGTATACACTTGGATTACAGTGACGTGAGGGATAGGTATATAGATGAGGGTTTTCTTCTTTGGATTATTCTTTCGACGTACAAGTCTCATAAAGCCATAAACTGGGCTTGTATAGCTTGTTTTTCCAATTTTCGGTTTTATTCAGTCTTATCGATTTTATTGGTTTTTATCGATTTTATGGTGTTTTCTTAGTTTAGGAGATAATTAGGGTTGTGTGAACTCTGATTATGGCAATGTGAAGTATATGGTATATATATATGAGGGTTTTCTTCTTTGGATTATTTTTTGGACATATTGATCTCATTGATCCATAATTTGTGTTTGTACAACTGGTTTTTCCACATTTACTTTACTTAATGTCTCATTTCCTGCTCATGTGTGTCTGTGCTCATGACACGATTTTCAATACATGCTTTTCAATTCGGATTTATCGATACATCTGTGCTTTTTAAGCACACCACTTGGCACTCATTTTATCACTCATTGGGCAGTTTTCTGACTCCTCTGGACTTGCACGTCTAGATCCTGGAGCTTGGACTGAAGTGGACCCCTCCGTGAAAGACCAGTCTACCTTGTGGAACACCCAGACCAACCGTAACTCCTTCCTGTCCAGTCCTTTCTGACCTGCTTGCGAGAGCTCTCCTGTAGCTCGTGAGCATGTGTTTATATTGTTCAGACTTGTAAATCTTCTTGTATTCTTACATTTACGCCTATCGGTGATATAATATTCTTGTAATATTGTGTCACATCTTGTGATAACTTTGTAATTGTACTCTTATGTTAAAATGTATAATGTACCACGTATTTCATACTGTGATTCTTACCTGTATTGATCCTTAGCATTTATATATGAGGGTATTTTTGCCCTGCGTTATACGTCGCAGTAATATTTTCATACCCATGAGATCGGGGTGTTACATAAACTACTTGCAATGCAATATGTACACCTCAGTCCAACTCACAACAACAACAGAAAAAAAACAATAATATGGAATGAAAATTGATACGTGCCTAAAATGCAAATGTCTAAATCGTTTTCAATAATTTCAATTACCGATTTTGTTATTTTTTATTGCAGTGTGTAGGCAATCAATACAGAAAAATAATAGCAGATATAAACTTTATGTCCTAAATCTTAATCCCCTGCAAAATTAAGGTTAAACAACCCTAATTGAGCCGCATAAATGCGACAGTAGCAAAAGCGACTCTTTTGTGGAATCTAGCTAGTTGCTTTCGAGAGCAGGTAGCTATAGGTTCATATAATGTTCTGCAAACTTAGTTCCTGTAGAAATTTATCTGCACACAAAAATAGAGAACACAAATGTTAATAAAATCGTGAAATAATCATTCCCATCCCCGGCAATGGCGAATTTTTGATTGAGGGAAAGCCTGTGCGTGAAAATGTGTATTTTAAAATCAGAGCGTGTTCTTCTGGTGTTTTGGCTTCCTCGATACTACCGCGATAACATAGTGTTATGCAAATTGAATCCACAAGGACAAGAGGCGATATAAGCTTTATCGGTGATTCACGCAGGTGTTAAAGATTTCTTCTTCATTTCGAACGAATTTAAAAGGAAAAGAAACTAAAACAAGAAGTAAAATAAAGAGAAGAAGATGAAAACAAAGATAAAAACAGAATGGGGTGATTTGGAAAATGGTTTTGAAGATAAAATCAAAAGAGAGAAAACCCATGGGTTACTCACAACTAATTGTTCTCATTAACAATACTAACCTCTTATGGTGATTAATGCCTCAAGATATCATGGACATTCATAGGCTTGTTCTTCAAGAAGTTTTTCAAAGCATGACCTATAAGAAGTGGTTAGTATCCTAACTTAACAAACAAGATGTAATGTACAATTAGCCCATCAAAACCATAAGAGAGTAAGCACAAAATAAAGTAGTCATTGTAAGTTAGCTTGTTAGTAAGTTAGGAGTTAGAGACCCTTCATCATAAGCCATCAATGGCTCTTGCAAGGCCTATTTGAAACTATTAGATTCATGTAGGCCATAATCAACTAAGTGTTAGTGTGTTAGTGAGTTGTAGTGAGATCACCATGAAGAGAAAATAAGATGACCATAGATGTAGAAAAATGTAGAGAAAAGGAGGAATTTAGCTTTAGATTATCACTCTCCATTGCAAAGAACTCACTTTTCTCATGAATCTATCTCTATCAAAATCCTAATCTAAAGGAGAAAGAAAATATAAAAAAATCAAGAGAAAATCCTAAATTAAACTAGAAGGAGATGAAATCCTAGCTACTGCTCTCTTCCCTCAATTTTTAGCTCCATCAAGCAGTATTTATAGGCACAGGGGGTTGTGGGTTGAAGATTCGATGCCACACCAAATGCCGCGGATGTGCGATAATGGCCCTGATCTTTTGGTCAGGTTCTCTCCCAGCTGCGAGAAGCTTCTATATATTGTAAGTTTCTTGTATTTTGCCTCGTATTTTTTACAAATACGGTCTTTAATTCGGGATCCAATGTCTCTTCTAGAAACTCTTTGACTTGCCCTTCAAGAGACTTGATTTCATTTCTCGAAAATGGGTCTGTTAAGCATAATTCATATTTTGCCCTATCGATGTAATTTGCACACGAGACCGAAAATCAGTGATTAGCAGTGTTTTATTTGTAATACAAGTAGGGAAATGTGATAATTAATATGCAGAGTCGATGACTAATCAAAAGTCATGGAGAGCGAGGCATCATTACAACTTGTTCACATAGATATCTGCAGATCAATAGATCTTGTCTCTTTAGGAGGTAATAGATATTTATTACCTTCATTAATGATTGAGTAGAAAGTTATGGGTTCACATTCTAAAAGAAAAATCTGTTACATTTACTACCTTCAAGCATTTTAAAGCCCTTGCTGAAGCAGAGAGTGGACACAAGCTAATAACTCTCTGATCTAATTGAGGTGGTGAGTACATCTCAAATTTTTTCTAAGAATACTGCAGGGAGCGAGGTATAAAGAAGCAGTTTACTACTACCTACACACCATAGCGAAAAACAGCAAAAAAAAAAATCGAAAAAAAGACCCACACCATTCTTGATATGACAAGAACCATGCTTAAAGAAAGAGGTTGTTGAAGTAGTTCTGGGCAGAAGTTGTGGCCTGTTCAACTTACTTGCTCAACCGGTTCCCGACGAAGTAAGTAAAGGGCAAGACTTCTCAAGAGGCATGAAGTGGTTACACACCTAATATGGCATACCTATGAATTTTTGGGTGTGTTGTATATGCTTAAGTACCTGAAGTCAAAAGGAAGAAGTTAGATAATCGCGGTGAAAATTCATTTTCATCGGATATAGCGAGGAATCGAAGGCATACAAGCTCTCAATCTACTAACTAAGAAACTAGTGGTTAATAGAGATATTGTCTTCAATGAAGTAGAAGCATGGACTGGAGCAATTGAGAGATTGTCAAAGAGCAACTCGTGCTGGATGAACCTGATGATCCCCCACAAGAGGTTACACCACCAGCTATACCACCATCTCCTCAACATATTATATCCTCTCTTGCAAAGACTCTCCATCTTCTGGGGAAGGTAGTAGCAGTGAATCTGTCGTGCAATGAGGTCCATCAAAATAAGAAGCCTTAAGGAGATCTATGAGCAGATACAAGAAGATAACGAGATTAATCTTTTCTGCTTATATGTTGATCACGAGCCTCTCACTTTTAAAGAGGCTGAGGAATAAGATTGTTGGCAATTAGCCACGGAGAGGAGATCCACGCCATAGAAAAGAATGACACCTGGGAAATGACAACACTCCCACAAAATCACAAGGTGATTGGTGTCAATTGGGTATACAAGATCAAGCGCACGGCAGATGGAAAAGTTGATCGATACAAGGCGAGGCTTCTAGCTAAAGGCTACAGGTATAAGTACAACATTGAGTATGAAGAAGTTTTTGCACCGGTTGCTCGACTGGACACAGTGACATTATTAATTTCACTAGCAGCTCATCACAGGTGGACTATATACCTTCTTGATGAAAGTTAGTATTCCTCAATGATGTTCTTGAGGAAGTGGTGTATGTGCAATAAATAGAAAGTTTTTTAATAGAAGGGTAAGAGAACAAATTATACCATTTGAAGAAAGCTTATAGGACTTAAAACAGACACCATGGGTGTGAAATGCCCGAATTGATGGCTATCTTCATCAAAACGGCTTCATAAATGTCCCTATGAGCATGCCATCTACATGAAGAGGAAACATCAAAGCGAATTTTTAATAATTTATTTTTATGTTGATGATCTATTTTACACTAAAAGTAATGCCAATATGTTTGTTGAAATAAAGGTGGCGATGTCAATGAATTTGAGATGACAGATAATGAATTGATGTCCTATTTTCCTAACATCAAAGTGAAGCAGCGACAAGATGTGATATTTATATCCCAAAAGAAGTACATGAAGGAGATCTTGGAGAAATTCAAGATGAGTAAATGCAACTTAGTGGACACCCCATTAGCCACAGGAATGAAGCTACTAAGAGAAGAAAATGGTGATTTTGTAGATTCAAGTCTCTTTATTAGTCTAGTTGATAGCCTGAGATACTTGACGATCACAAGCCCGATATTGTTTATGGAGTCTCCGATGAGTCGTTATATGGGACACCGAAAGAGTCTCATTGGCTAGCTGCGAAGAGAATTCTAAGGTATATCAAAAGCACACTCAATCTTGCTCTATTTTATACTTATGGTGAAGCTGCAGTGTTAGTAGGCTATTTAGATAGCGACTAAGGAGGTGACCAGGATGAGAGCACCACAAACTATGTCTTCTATCTTGAATCAACTGCATTTTCATGGGCCTCAAAGAAACAAGGAGTTATGGCCATATCTTCCTGTGAAGCAGAGTATGTAGAGGCTTCATCTACTATATATAAAGCTATTTGGTTGGAAATATTTTAAGGAGTTGAATCATCCACAAGAAGACTCGACTGTAATATTTGTGGACAACGAATCAGCCATCAACTTGCAAAGAATCAGTGCATCATGGAAGAATCAAGCATATTAATACTTGGTTTCACTTTCTTTGAGGTCACGTGAAGAAGAAGACTGTAGAACTTCAGCATTGCCACACTATGAACAAATTGCACATATATTCATTAATCCATTATCAAGCGAAATTTTCATGAGACTAAGAGACATGCTTGACATAAAGATATTTTGATTTGAGGGACGTGTTGAATATCAATCAAAATGAATGTGATTCATGACATTAGTGGAGAAGTAAAAAAAGTCATCATAAAGTATGATTTATGGCATTAGTGGAGACGTAGTAAAGTCATCATAAATTGTGAATTAAAAAATCATCATAAATTATGAAACTGGAAGAGTCATCATAATTCGAGAAGTGAAAGAATCACCATAATTAGAGAAGTTGAAGTGTCATATATACATTACTTTTTATCATTTGTTTATTATATTAGAGTAGGAATTAATGTAAATGGTTAGTATTCTTGTAAGCTTTTTTTTTAAAGCCTATAAAAAGCTAGTGTACCTCTTTGCTTTTCAAGCACGCAAGAAATAAAAGTTGAATTAGATTCATTCTCCACTTAAAAAATTTAGATTGTAGTATATTAGTTCATAGATTAGTATACAATACCTTGAACATGTTCATGTGTGGTTGCCATAGTTTGTTCACCTTAGAGAAAGCTTAAAATTTTTAGAACTTCCCTAAATGGTTCAACATCTACTATATCCAGGTAAGTCCATAATGTGTCTTATGAAGGAGATTCATTGCATTCTTTTCTCAATCTCACTCTTTTTTTAATGCATTCTGGTTCTAAAAGTATTGTGATGAGCTCACAGTGAACTAAGATAAGTAGAACGAAGAATGAAAAATATTACGAAGGAGTTAGTCATTCATGAAATAAAATGCTGAAGTTATCATCTTAGGTTCCAAGTCTGAATTTATCCTATAAATATTTTTTGTCATTACCTCTATAGTCTATATATGTCATCTCTTGATAACAATTTTTTTCCAGGTGAGTATTAGTAATTTATAAGATCTCAAACTTGCTGGTCACTTTTATCAATTTCTAGTTTCTATGGGGAGACCCATTGGGGGGGAGAGAGAAAAAAGACTGAGGATGGAGTTTTTTAACAAAGTATGGAAGAAAGGAACATGGTTGTCGACAGTCTTCTTGAACTGTCGATAGGGTAGACACTGATACGTGTCTGCAAGTGAACCGTACTGTCGACAGTAGATATCTTGAGTTGTGGATAATGTTTTATAGAAAGTTGAGATTTGTCAGAGTTTGGTTTGCTGGGCGAATCAGAGATGGTTTCTGAATTTGGTTCTGATCCAAATTCAGAGTTTTTGGTTTTTCTTTTCTTCCGGGACTTCATGCCTATATAAAGAGGGTATTTATCCTGCTATTGTATATTGAATTTGATTGATTTAATAAGATCTCTCTCCCCTTCTGCCCTAGGACGTAGGAGATTGTCGAACCTTGTTAATTCGGATGGCATGTGGCATCATCAGGTCTTATTTGACATAAGGCATCAAGTATCATGTGCTGTATGAGACTTCTGCAAGGAAGATTTAGAAGATCCTCGAGAAGAAGTATCTGATGAAGAGCATCGAGCCTCGATTGCGTCTGAAGATGAGGCTTTATCTCTTCCAATTGAAGAAAGGGTTCTCCATTAGTGAACACATGAACAACTATACAAAAGTTCTTGCAGACCTAGTTAATGTGGATCTTCAGATGAAAGAAAGGACAAGGCAGTGATTCTTCGAATTCTCTTCCTGATGAAGAGTATGATATCTTCGTCCTAACCTTAATTAATAGTAAACAAACACTTAACTATAGTGATGTATCAGCTGCTCTTGTAAATTACGAAGTGCGAAAGAAGAACAAACAGTCTTCTTCAAAGAGTGATTCAGCAGAGATTGACGGTAAATAGTAAGAGTTCTAGTAAGAAGGGCAAAGGCGATCATGAGAAATTGAAATCCAGATTGGGTTTCAAAGATCTGAAGAAGAACCAGTGCACCTTCTACAAAGAGTTAGGGCACTGGAAGGTTGATTTACAAGGATCAAAGATAAGAATAAGAAGTCAAAGACTGACGCAAATCTCACAAGGGCGATCAATACCCAATCGAGTAGTACTCCATAGGCAGGTGGATCGGACTCAAACTCATTGATATTCTCTTTTCAGTCACTACTCCTACTATTGGTTACTAAGGCGATTCTGAGTGGATGTCTAGATACATGAGCTACCTATCATGTTTGTCCCCAACAGGGATTAGTTTTCTATCTTTGAGAAGTTAGATGGATGTTCTGTTTTCAAGGGTGATGATTGTTCATATACCATGGAAGGGATGGTATGATCCATATCAAGATGTTTGATGGGATGGTACGGGAAACTGAAGAATGTGAGGTATGTACCTCAATTGAAAGGAATTTTAACTCAGTTGGTACCTTGAAAGCATTGGGTCTTAATGTATCTATTAAAGATGGTGTTCTCAAGATAATTAAAGGCTCGATGGTTGTTTTAAGGGCATCCGATGCAATAACCTTTCCTATTGAAGGATAGTATGGTTACAGAACAAGTGGCAATTTTATAAATTCAGACAATGATTGCACCCAACTTTGGAATATGAGGCTCGAACATACAGGAAAAGTCTTTGAAAGTACACCTAGAGGGGAGTGATAGATGTAATGCTAATCTAATGGCAAACAATGTGAAATTTTAAGGAATGATGTAAATGATCAACTCAAAACAAGAAGCGACGCCGGATTCTCCGTGAAGGGCTATAGAACTTCTCCTTTATATTCCTCCAGATTAAGAATAAAGGTGCTTAATTGCCTTCTTGTTGAGATGAATGAAACCGACAAGTAAGAATAATGAATATGATGAAAGTTATGAATAGCAAATGCAAGAGAGACAAAAATACAAGTGCAAACAATAGCAATAGAGTGAGAGCAAGAGAAAAAGCAATCGCAAACACAAGAGATTTGTTTCGAGGTTCAGGCACAAATCTCTACGTCCCCGCCTTATCGCGTGAAGGATTTCACTATCCACTAAGGATCTATCCACAAAGGAGCCTCCACAAAATAACTATAATGGTCTACATGAGATCGGAGTATACAACTCCAACTATCAATCCTCTACACAAGAGATAGAACAAACCAATAAGGTTTACAAGCTCTTAGTGACCACAAAGATCACAAACACTCTCTTTACAACTTCCTATTACATAGAATGAGGAGTGAAGCTTAAGAAATTTGTGAGAAAGAAAATTCAGTTGAAAGAATGAATTTTAGAGCTGAAAAATTACAGAAATTAGTTTGGAGATGAGAGCACTTGAAGTAAGAAACTTTAAATTTCTTTTTTGAATAAAACAGAATTTTCAAGTATTTCCCCAAAATCAGTGTTCAAAACCTTATCTAAACCCTTCCCAATGAGCTATATATATAGGAAAGTAATAAACACTATTAGAAGAGCTTATCAGGTCATTAAGAGGGAGATTAAGCCCAAAAGGAGCAAAAAAAATACCCGTTGGAGAATAAGTTAAAAATCTGAGATTTTGAAAATTAGTCGTTATTGTAGCTCTGTAAGAGTATCGATAGACCGGCTGGTCGAACAGTTGTACAAAACTTTGAACTAATCGTTAGGCATCGGTAGACTGCCCGTCGACCGAGTCAAACCGAGACTTGGGTGTGAGAGTCAATCGACCGCGCCGATCGACTGCTATTTTTGTCGATTGACCGGTCGATCGTCCAACAAATGTGCACAACATGCACAAACATTCACCCAACTTAGCCACGTGGTCCGTTCGACCGTTCGGTTGACAGACCAGGCCTAAAACACATTTTCAGATAATTTTTAAAATCAAACTCATTTTAAATATTTTTGTATAGTTAAAAAGTGTTTTGGCAATACATAGGCTATAAGATGAAATTCACCTAGAGGGGGGGTGAATAGGTGATATAGCTAATCTATGAACTCAATGCGGAATTTAAAAACTTAATGCAATACACTCAAGTGCAATCAACAAGTGATGCACACACAACCAAGCCAGCAATTATGAATGCCAATATGAATAGTTGCAAGGCACAAAGTAAAAGAGAGATAGAGAGAGAGTCAATGGATCAAGCGCAAACAACAAGATATGTTTCGAGGTTCGAGCACCCAGCTCTATCTCCGCCTTCACCCAGAAGGATTTTAAGTCCACTAGCTTGTCCACAAAGGACTCCCACAAAGGAAACCTCCACCGAGGATTTGGGGCAATCACAATTACAAGGAGTACCCAACTCCTCTCCTTACAAACACAACCTCCTCCTTGAGGCACAACTCCAAGCCAACAAACAATCACCTCACAACTTGAGGGATAGCACAAAGCTTACAAGGATCACCTCACCACTTGAGGGATACAACCCAATAGCACAACCTCCTCAACACAATGAGGGAAAGGCACAAAGCCAAGCTAAGTAGGGTTTATAACTTGGTGGTCTAACAAATAACCACAAACAATTTCTTTCTCCCACACAAAGATCCTATAAGAAGAGATAGTAGATTTTAGCTCAAGTGTGGAGAAAATTAATGGAATGGAAATCAAAATCACAAGAAAAATCCTTGGGAAAAACTGAAACAAGATATAGAAGATGAATCAAAACTCTTTCCCAAAAACCCTTTTCTTTGGTTTTCCAAACCCTAGCAAAACTCCAAATAGATTGTTCAATATGAGTTCAAAAACTTCTTTTGATTGCTGTGAAAACACCAGAGAGTAGGGGAAAATTCGCACAAAAAATCTTTGAGAAAACAGGCTATGAATGGGGTATTATAGCCCTCAGAAAAATATAGCCGTTGGCAGCAGAAAATGCCAAAAATGAACTGCCGGTCGACCGCTCCGGTCGACCGTCCAACGGTCAAATTCTGCCCATTGCCAGCTACCGGTCGCCGCCCCGGTCGACCCAAACAAACAGAGAGCTCTGCTCTCAGACCCGGTCGACCCTGACGGTCGACCGTCCCCGTGTCTGCCAAACGTGCACAATTTTTGTGCACGTCGGTCGACCGACCCGGTCGACCGACTTCATGCCAAGTCGACTTGGTTAGAAGACGAGTCGACTGGTTGAAGCCTGGAACAAAACTGGATCAAAAAAACAGTTTAAAATATTTTGAAAAATCTTTTAACACTCCTAAAAATCACAAAAATAGTTTTATCATTTTGCATTGATATATAAACATGTGGTAAAAGTTTAGCTCAATATCAATCAATATGAACTATTTTTGTGTCTTATCATTTTTACCAAAAACCAAAAACTGTATTTTCTAAAACTTGGATTTTGAATAGAAAATACGTTTTGTCCAAACTCTTCCAAATACAAAACATGATTTTTAAACACTTTGAAGCATGATGCATATGGATAGAAATCCAAATACATGAAACATATATACATATATATATATATATATTAAATATATATATATATATATATCATAGTTTTTGTTCTTAATTCCAAAAAAAAGTTTTGTAAAACATAAACCTAAACACATGAAATAGGTATATCAAAGTAAGTTTGTCTAAGTAGTTGAAGCATGCATGTATATAGAACAAATCTAATATACATTAACATGTAAACTTGTTTTGATATAAAATCTATCATGCAAACAAGATTGGTTAAACCAAAAACCGAAAACCAAAACATGAAACGTGTGTGTTGTGAACTTGAGCATATCATACTATTCTAATCTTTACAATTTGGATCTAAACACAAAACTAAACTATGGTACCGATGTCTTCTTGTAGAGCGCAATCTCCAAGCTGACTCGATCCAAACTCTTTGATCCACCGGGCAAGTGCTATATATGATCTTTGACGCTCGGGCTCTTGAATCAACATGTGAAAGCTTCCTAATCATCTTGTTGAAGCTAATCACCTACTAATAACTTGATTAATGATCTGAAACTAAAATCACAAGATTATTAGTACACATAACTACATGAGTATCATCATCAAACTAGAGTGGAAGGCCTCTGGGCCAACAATCTCCCCCTTTTTGATGATGACAAAACTCATGGAGTTATATATGCATGGATTAAAGTTAAGCTTCAAAGAAGCTCCCCCTTAACTCATGCATAGGATACAACTAATAAATGGCTCTAGTACCAATGAAATTATAAAACATGAAACATGCATAGATATGCATAATACAATAAATGCTCTAGAAACCAATGGAAGATACCAATGAAATTTCAAGAACAAATAAACATGTTCTAGATACCAATTAGCAAAAGCAAATAAACATGCTCTTGATACCAATTAAACTAAGCAAATAAACATGCTCTAGATACCATTAAACTCAATATATTAAAACAAAACTAATGATCTAATGATCTCTTTTACAAGCTCTTGATACCAAAACTAAACATGTTCTTTAAATAATGCTTTTGATACCAATTGAACTTAATATAAAAACACATAAAAACATAAAACATGCATATAAACTCAAATTCTTCTCCCCCTTTTTGTCAATCATCAACAAAGGTTAAAAACAAAACTAATAAAAACATATACCGATTAAAGAAATTCTTCTCCCTTATTTACAAACTAATAAAAACATATTCTTTTTATATTCAAAACAAGGAATCAATCAAGGGATGCTCTCCCCCTTTTTTGTCTAAACTCAAATATGATACCAATTAAAAAATGTGTCAAGGAAGT